>RJVU01021200.1:2766371-2791417 GCA_003731715.1 Anabarilius grahami | reverse complement strand
GCGCCAGTGCGCTCACCACACACCAGCTGTAGGTGGAGAGGAGAGAGAGTGAAAGAGCCAATTTAAATGGATGGGGATTATTAGGAGGCCGTGATTGGTAAGGGCCTATGGAGGGAATTTGGCCAGGACACCGGGGTTACACCCCTACTCTTTACGAGAAGTGCCATGGGATTTTTAACGACCACAGAGAGTCAGGACCTCGGTTTAACGTCTCATCCGAAGGACGGTGCTTGTCACAGTACAGTGTCCCCGTCACTATACTGGGGCGTTAGGACCCACACAGACCACAGGGTGAGCACCCCCTGCTGGCCTCACTAACACCTCTTCCAGCAGCTACCTGGTTTTCCCAGGAGGTCTCCCATCCAGGTACTAACCAGGCTCAGCCCTGCTTAGCTTCAGTGGGCAACCAGTCTTGGGCTACAGGGAGATATGGCTGCTGGTTTTTCACGTGACAACACTGAAGAAATGACACTTTGCTACAATGTAAAGTAGTGAGTGTACAGCTTGTATAACAGTGTCGATTTGCTGTCCCCTCAAAATAACTCAACACACAGCCATTAATGTCTAAATTGCTGGCCACAAAAGTGAGTTCACCCCTAAGTGAAAATGTCCAAATTGGGCCCAATTAGCCATTTTCTCTCCCTGGTGTCATGTCACTCGTTAGTGTTACAAGGTCTCAGGTGTGAATGGGGAGCAGGTGTGTTAAATTTAGTGTTATCGCTCTCACTCTTTCATACTGGTCACTGGAAGTTCAACATGGCACCTCATGGCAAAGAACTCTCTGAGGATCTGAAAAAAGAATTGTTGCTCTACATAAAGATGGTGTAGGCTATAAGAAGATTGCCAAGACCCTGAAACTGAGCGGCAGCACAGAGGCCAAGACCATACAGCGGTTTAACAGGACAGGTTCCACTCAGAACCGGCCTCGCCATGGTCAACCAAAGAAGTTAAGTGCACATGCTCAGCATCATATCCAGAGGTTGTGTTTGGGAAATAGACATATGAGTGCTGCCAGCATTGCTGCAGAGGTTGAAGGGATGGGGAGGTCAGCCTGTCAGTGCTCAGACCATATGCCGCACTCTGCATCAAATTGGTCTGCATGGCTGTTGTTCCAGAAGGAAGCCTCTTCTAAAGATGATGCACAAGAAAGGCCGCAAACAGTTTGCTGAAGACAAGCAGATTAAGGACATGGATTACTGGAACCATGTCCTGTGGTCTGATGAGACCAAGATAAACTTATTTGGTTCAGATGGTGTCAAGCGTGTGTGGCGGCAACCAGTTGAGGAGTACAAAGACAAGTGTGTCATGCCTAAGCATGGTGGTGGGAATGTCATGGTCTGGGGCAGCATGAGTGCTGCTGGCACTGGGGAGCTACAGTTCATTGAGGGAACCATGAATGAGCAGAGCATGATCCCCTCCCTTCGGAGACTGGGCCACAGGGCAGTATTCCAACATGATAACGACCCCAAACACACCTCCAAGACGACCACTGCCATGCTAAAGAAGCTGAGGGTAAAGTTGATGGACTGGCCAAGCATTTCTCCAGACCTAAACCCTATTGAGTATCTGTGGGGCATCCACAAATGGAAGGTGGAGGAGCGCAAGGTCTCTTACATCCACCAGCTCCATAATGTCGTCATGGAGGAATGGAAGAGGACTCCAGTGGCAACCTGTGAAGCTCTGGTGAACTCCATGCCCAAGAGGGTTAAGGCAGTGCTGGAAAATAATGGTGGCCACACAAAATATTGACACTTTGGGCCCAATTTGGACATTTTCACTTAGGGTTGTACTCACTTTTGTGGCCAGCGGTTTAGACATTTATGGCTGTGTGTTGAGTTATTTTGAGGGAACAGCAAATTTACACTGTTATACAAGCTGTACACTCAGTACTTTACATTGTAGCAAAGTGACATTTTTTCAGTGTTGTCACATGAAAAGATATAATAAAATATTCACAAAGATGTGAAGGGTGTACTCACTTCTGTGAGATACTGTATTTAGTGTTCCTAATATGTTAATAATAATAATTATCATAATCATCTTACTAGTAGTAGCAGTAATAGTAGTAGTAGTCATAGTAAATAATTAAAATGCTGCTGAATGGGAAGATTCTGATATTCTGTTGAAAATTACATTGAATTTTCATATTTAAAATTACATATGCATTACATGCTATACAGAATTTAGTTCTGTTTCTGTAGTATTTCTGATAAATTTTCTTGGTACAAAGTTATGAGGGCACAACAATTTTTGAATTGGAGGAACAATGTCAGAAACATGAGCACTGTCACTAAACCAATCCTGATCAAAGAAAGTCAAACAAAAAGAAGAATTATCTTTTTTTTTCTTTTCTTTTTTTTACTCATTGGATATTCACACATCAGCAGTAGGAGGTGGTACAAATGTCGCTCTACAAAAATAATAAGAAACTCCCCGATGCCAACTGTCCAGGACATAAAACTTGACAACAGCCTTATACTATAGAATGTACTGTGAACAACACGCATCCCGAGTGGGAACATGACAGAACTGACAGTGAATAATCACGACAGAAATAGCGCTGCCTTGGGTGGATTCACCACAGGTCTTTTTATCAGCGTAGCTGTGTATTAATAGGCTGAGAAACGGCCCCTGCTGTTACTAACAGGGAAAACAGAGAGGTGGATTTTATCCGAAAGAATGTACAAATCCATGACAAAATAAAAATTGCTGAAGCTGTCCTACGAAGAGGGCAAGTTCATTGTTGAGCTGTCTTAACTATTGCCCCAAGTTCAACTCTAGAAAATGGGCTAGAAAAGGTAAACACATTGCCTTCAAAGACCTATAGTAAGAAACATTTGACATTTTGCACTGAAATTTGGGGCTGGGCATATTGGAAGCTTGTGCTTTAAGACTTGTATGCTACTTACTTTTGCTCGTGCTAATTGGAGGGTGTAAAAGTACATTTTAAATGCATTTATAAGTAACACAATCAGGTTTCATTTGTTAACATTAAAGGGATAGTTCACCCAAAAATGAAAATTCTGTCATTATTTACTCACCCTCAGGTTGTTTCAAACCTATATAAAAGTGTTTGTTCTGCTGAACACAAAGGAAGATATTTGGAAGAATGTCAGTAACCAAACAGATCTCATCCCCCATTGACTACCATAGTAGGAAAAATAAATACTATGGAAGTCAATGGGGGATGAGATCTGTTTGGTTACTGACATTCTTCCAAATATCTGAACACAACCCTTTGTGTTCAGCAGAATATTTATATAGGTTTGGAACAACCTGAGGGTGAGTAAATGATAACAATATTCATTTTTGTGTGAACTATCCCTTTAACAACATAGTAAACATGAACAGTACTTCTATAGCATTTGTTAATCTTAGTTATCGAATGGGATCTTATTGTTAAGTGTCACCCATATATATATATATCTATCAAGTTTATTTTGACAATTTTTAAGGGTACACCAACACAGATGACTGAAGGTAGGCACTAAAAGCCACAAAGAAAATATTTTCAGTTGTTTTTATAGTTTTTCTTTTCTAGAAAACAAATCCAACTCTGTACTCTCTACATCAAAAATCGCTATTACAGCCCTGGTGTGCGGTGAGGCTGATCTCTGCTCCTAAAAACAAGCTGCTATGCTACACACTGATAGATACAGAAATCAATAAGATGTTTCGGTTGTGTAACCGCAAAGGTCAGTGGCTATTGCACAGGCTTTGTTAGCTAAACCAATCTCAAGTTATATAAGCTTGATGTGAACAGTGGTGGAAGAAAAACAAACCATCAATTAATGTTTACTGCGGGCCCCTTAACTAGCATGCAGTCCAGCCCGTTTGGAGGTCAGGAGGTCTGGTCTTGATTTGGAACCTTTATGGCTGTAAACCTGCACCTCACTACCCATAATCCTCCCACCATGGGGATTAATTAGCGGTCAGCGCGGATTAGAGGAGGTTTGTGGCTTCATCAGCTGTGGTCGGAGAGATGGGCTTGATAAGGTTATTAGCTGAAGTCATGGTTCATTATGACTTGGGCTGTAACACCCACAGTCGCACAGGAACCCCTGAGGAATATTTGCTGAAATGATTTTTAACCATTTCATTCAGTGTATTCCTTGAAGCAAACAATTTTGTTTTAAAGTTTCGTCATGCAAGGCATCTTAAGTAGTCAAGGACCCAATCCAATCAAAATCTCATTACTATTCACTAATTATTTCTAATATCTGCCCGAGCAAGTGTTCAACTCTTTCCAGAATGTTTTAATGAACAAAATCTTCGTTGACTGAATTGGGTTGATTTGCATTTGATGTCTTATTTGTGTCGTTTGACACCTGTCGATGCCGCCTAATGAAGAACTGTTTACTGACAGATTTTCTAACTGTTAATGAGGGACGCAACATTTGAGAAGGAAGCTCGAAACACTTTTTGGGGTTCATTAGACGCTATGATAATTAAGAATTATTGATTAATGAGTAAATTTTAGCAGAAGTGATTACAGCACCTCATTTTTTCAGTTGGGGAAAATGAATGTGAAATTCTAATGCTTGAAATTCTCCAGTATTAAGAAGATATTTTTTCTTATTTATCTGAATAAGACTTACCACATCTCATTTTGTCTACAATTTTCTCACTCTGATCCAAACAACAGCAGAAAATGAAGCCAGCACAAACTGTTCAAAGAGAATATGCAATGACATATTTGCATATTCCTAAACATCTTTAAAAATGAACTCCGATGGAGGTTGTGAAAACAGATCAAATAATCTAAATTCCGCCCGCAATGTTTTTTTTTTTCCCGGTGAAGACATGGCTTGTGTTTTCAAGTTGTTCTGAGTCTCGATGTGCGATCTGCTCTTGTTCACTGATTTCTTGCGTCACGGTGTGCTTTTCACAGGTGTGAATTCTGCATGAATATCTTTGCATATTTGAATTTGAATATCCAAATGTGACATTTTTACTGCTTTGAATATTTGGAACTCCTTGATGAGGATGATCTGGTGTACAAGACAGCAACTCAATCCCAAGACAACAATTTAAAATGCATTTATGACACACACACAAAAGTATATTCACAAAATTAGTGAATGGAAACGATGGCCAGAATCCCTGTGTGGTCAACCAAAAAGAGCTAACTAGCTTAGTAACTAGCATGTTTATAGTAACTAGCATGAACTCTAACCCCATTTCCTCCTACATTAATTTCCCGCTTTATGCTATTTACATTCAACATATCTTTTCCAACCACCAATTCCTTGGCAATGTTTGGAATAGGCTAATATCTAAATGATAAATGCTACATTGCTAATTTCTGCAGCATGTATATTGTGAACAGTACGTACATTTTCAGCCCAGGCTCATAAGAAAAACGTACCTGTGTCAAAATTTTTGCAAATAATTGCGTTGTGCATGTTTCGCGTCAGTTTCAAAGGGAAAAGTCCAGTGAGTGGCGCTAAAAGCGTGTTTAGTTTTTTTCCGGGACAGATGAACATGAATATGGCAACGTTTTATTACGTTGAAGTTTGTACGCATCACCGCAGTTCTGAATTTAAATGTCCGGTGAGTGCTAAAAGCTTAATGCTACATCACGTTTAATAACGTACTAACACTAAACCTAAACCTACCCGATAGTGTTAACAAAAGCAAATGTGACATACAAACGCAATCGTAACCATGGCCTTTTATCTTGTTTTTGAACTCTTGTCTTTGAGCTCTTTTCCCGTGACTCGACTTTCAAGGGATTCGTACCCGAACTCTTCGCATCGCAAGTAGGCCTACAATTCTGTACCAGCTACCGAGCAAGCTTGTTACGCCAGTAAAACTGAACATCTGGAGATGGGTAAGTGATGCAAACTCCAGAATATAGCCTATTCGTTTACAAATCATGTACTATGGTAAAAAGTGTTTTTGAGGTCATAACATTATTGTGCAAGGAGCCGCATGAAAACAAGTCTTTATTAATCCATAATCTGGCTGTGATCATAATTGTGTGTGAAAAAGATTAAAAGTGCTACTGCCTCTAGTGTTCATTTCTGCTAGAAACTGCAGTGATATGTAGCCTACGTATTGGTAAGCATTTTGCGTTTTGCAAAAATGTTGACACAGGTAGGCTATGTTTTTCCAATGAGCCTGTGTTGTAAATTTTCTACATGCATGAAATATCCAGATGACCTACTATTTCTGGTAATTATGTACAATAGCCTACTGTATGCAAAGAAAAATGCATGGGATACTATATCCCATAATGCAATGTGTTTGACTTTGCCTTCCATTTCCATATGAAAAATAAACAGCAATAACATAGTGTTTTTGTTTTTTTCATTATTGAATATTACTTACAAAATAAATTGCATTTGAAAAAGCAAGAAAATGGCAAATTATTTCCAAGATGACAAGTAAACACCATTTGTAGAATTAAACATGTAATGAGCTTATGTCAAATGTAGCATGTGAAAACATAATATGCAAAAGCAAACGCTTACTGTTGCAAAACATATTTCACATGCTGTTTTAAAAAAAATAGCAGGCAGTATTCAGTGTATACTTCACAGCATGCAGTAGGCACATTATATCCCGAATACAGCTTTGAGTAATGTTGCTGCATTTACAGTAGCTTCACACAGTAAGATGTCTTAGCACAGAAGGGCTAAATGTGCTAAATGAGGTAAAAATGTCATGACCAGCATGGCTGAATTAAATAACATTTGTTTATGCCATGAAGGTTTGAGCTCAGATAAGCGTACCAGGGGGTTGACATCAGAAACAGAGAACGTCACCACAAATGTGTCACAAAACGCTTCCCTCGTTAATTCAATTTAATGAACTCATCTTCTGCAGTGTTCCACAACAGCTCTTTATTGTTGCTGTATCCTTATTGCTCATTGACTGCAAAGTCTAGATGTTATTAAAAAAGAAAATTATGGGAAAGAGCGATTATTAAAAAGATGATGAAACAGCAGCAATATTTTGCACACATTCTGTCATGCTCTACAGAATCATTTTAGGGGCTCTCATGTAATTATATGAGTTAATTTTACAAAAACTGTCAAGAAATGTCAATATCTAATTAAACCCCAAAATTAAAAGAAAAACATACATTATATTCTGAATAAAGGAAATTAAGACTTTTATAATCAATGTGCAATGTGCAAAAGAAATTTGCTTAACTGTCACACTTCAAAAATCTTAATGATCCTAAAGGCTTCATTTTCTTTATGCAAATATAATTTATTTTTCTTTTCTTTTTTTATTTTGCGTTTAAATAGGACATGAGTTTCATTATCCTCCAGGTGATATTAACTTGAAATACTCTTGTATTCCCACCGCAACCATTATCCCAGCAGAATTCCCGATTCCGAAGTGGGCACTGATCATCCGGCTCTTAACCTGTGTGTGATGTAAGTCAACGCAAAGGGCTTAAGGTAGTCTGGTGTCTTTTGAAGTCTACCTCAGCGTGTGTCTCCACCCCTGTGCCTTCTCATGCATGTGTCGCCTTTGATCCGCCTGACATCCATTGATGGAAATCCAAGGAGGTATTAGAGATGACACAGGAAACAGAATAGAGACAAACACATTAATATGTAATCAAGAAGAAAACGCAGATGACTGAGCCATCTGACCAGCGAGCAGCTGAGGGAGTGAGAGAAGAGATGCTGAAAGAGAAGAAAGGAAAGGGTTCCTTCCTATCCCTGTGTCGTCAGCATTCCTTATGTCATGGATGTACAAACTGCTGCATGTATACTGAAAAATATTGGCATCTTGTTGTTATGTTTACCTATGTGTTCATTTCAAATGGGTTTTGTGTATTGTTTCAAGAAGTTGATAGAGTGCATAATAGTAACCTGATGTTGCATTTCTTCCGAAAATGCAAAAATCTGGTTACCTCTTTGAACATGAATGACATTGAAATCCTCTTTAAAGAAACAATTTCTTTATAAATTTACTAGGCAGATTGTGAAAAGCTTTAGCAAAAGCTGCACTATAATGAAAATACACCTCCAAAGCTGTTCAATTTGAAGGGATCCTTTGGTTGAGGGGGAAAAATAAAAATAAATAGTACTCCAAGTACACTTGGAGACTGATACCTACACAGCTTAGGGAGTGACAGAAAAGAAAGCAATAAAAAATAAATCAAATAAAAAGAAAAACCTAATATTGCCTTGTACTTGCTTGGCTGACATAAATGCCCCTTATTTCCCTGTGTGAAATAAAAACGTCACCTTTGAATAACATGCAATAGTGATTCAAAGGTTGCACTTCAAAAAAAGATCAGCAGAATTAAAATGTTGCCTTAAACCAAACAGTTGAACTTGCTAAGCATTGCCACAGCACAAAAATTGTACTGCATAAAAATTGCAGTAATTTTCCCCCAACATTTATTAGTAATAACTCTCACAGAATCTCTTGGGATTTTATGTTTGTGCTGCAAAAAGAGTAGGTGGGAAGGAAATGCAGATTGAGCTAAAGGTGTGTAGGTGGTATCTGGAGGTTGAGTAATTCTAGGCCGTGGGATCCAAACATCCCACATGAAAAGAAATTAGAAAGCTTTAATTACAAAGCTTCAATCCCAGATCAATTGGACAGAGCTGCCAATAATTGAGCATGTGTTTTTCTGTTCTCCGAGCTTAGATGCGTGTAGGTGTGCATGTGGGAATTCAGCTTCCCAAATACCAGCCCATAGACCTTGTTTAGCTAGAGGTATATACTATCAATTTAAAATTGCTAAAAAAACAACAGCTGCCAAAATCACAAGTATTTCATTATAGTATAGCCATCTGTACAACAAACTTATACAGATAAACTTTGTATTAAATATTTTTTTCAATGCCTGCAGCCTTGAATGTTATGTATGTTCCTCCATCTCCAAAGTCATTAGCCACATAGCATTTATGGCTCAGATGATTTGCTCAAAAAACAATGGTCTGCAAGTATTCAACCTTGTAGACTTAAGCAATTATTAGTATTAGTAGTTCCCTTTCAGTCAATCACGTTCAACGTTACGTCAGAACTGAACTGATGAATTGGGATCTTGCCTGGCAGCCCAATCACCTTCGAGTGTAAACTAAATGAGCCAATGAACATTGGCATGTGAGATTTGCATCGCGCACTGCACCCCACGAAGTGGATATAAAGGAAGAGCGCATGCAGTCGTATATTAAGCTTTCGCTTCGGAGACCAAGCGTTTCTTCTGATTCTGCTCTGTAATCATTATTCGAGTGTTCTACGAACCAGGGAGAGGCTCTCTAGAGAGTGTTGGTGTGACGGGGCATCAGCGGTGGTTGCTACTACTGAAAGAGCTTCCAGCAAGCCCAAACCTTTGATTGGTAGTGTATTATGCAAGAAGCTTTAAAACAGTTGTTAAAAAAAAGAGCAATCATTGTTGACACTGAAAAATATACAGCAATCTAGTAAATACAGTGATCAACTTGATCATCAAACCCTCTGTAGACTTCTGGACACTGACCCACAAATGTAGCCATTTCCGTTCCAACAGAGAGCCTTTCTGAATTAGATATCCTCACACCAACTCATAACTCATGGCCCCCTAAGAGAGATTCAAACAATGAGGCCTATTGCTGCTCGTTTTAGTACCTATTTTCAGAGCCATTTATATCCACATGGTGCCACTTCTGAATGAGAGGCTTCTCTAGCGGGTCTTGTCTTTGAATAGCATACAGCCCTCAACGCCATCGAAATTTAACACAAAAAGCTATCTATATCTTTAGCAGACTACACATCAACAATTCATTTTAAGGCTAAACACAAAGTACATGCATGGCATCCATCACCAACGAATCCTTGAGCTTTTTACCATTGTATTATATATTGAAACTCTCCTCACTTTAACAGTAATAAAATCTCTATTCCAAAATATTACCCTGTACTTTTATGCCTTAAACCTTTAGTTATTTGCTTAGAGGTTGTAACAAACTGGGAAATGTTCTCTGTGATCTTGCTGAGCTGTAGATTATGGGAATGCTGGCGGAATGCAGTTTTTCAAAAGCATACGCCTTTCTTTCTGGGGTCAGTCCAAGAGATCAAAGGCATGCAGCATCAGCATGATGCTAAAATCCCACAGCCTGTATACATAAAGTGCAGGCACTGGGCACGACCTCAAAGAACAGGTGAATGAGTCAGTGGGAAACTGAGAAGCAGAGAAAAAGGAAGTACAATGGGGTAAAGTACCCTTGTATTTGTGTGCAAGTGTTTACAAAAAGTGGAAAGAGCACACACATTAAAACTGCAGAGCAAACTCCCTTGCTAAGAAACAGTCCAAAACTAAATAAACAGACCTTACATATGAGTGATCATATAGCTGGCTCTGGAAAATTCTTCATCACCCAGTGCAGTGAATGACGCAATTATATTGTTATGGCAACGATACACTTATTGTTTCCCCTGACACATGATGTAAGAAGATTGCTATGTAGAGAGCTAAGTACATCAACCATCAGCAAGATCTATAGAACTGACAATATACAGCCAATCACCTCTGACAGGCCCAGACATGCTAGATATCATGCGTGTGTTGCTTCTGTTCTGAAAGATTTCAATTTTCTTCATAGATGTTTTATAAAATGTGCAAGAATGATACCTTATTTTCTGGAAAATAAGTTGCACCTGATGTTTTGGTCAATCAGATCACAAGTAGACAAGGGAGACATATCCCTGTTTATACCTGGTGTTTTAATCTATCTCATTTGTCCACTTTCAATCACTTCTGTCCAGATTTCCGCAATTTACCTATGAACATGCACGGAGATAAAAAAAACAAAACAAAAAAACAGAGAGAGCGAGAATGGTGAGAGAACATTGTGCTTGGTACGTTTTTCATCTTCAAACCAAACGTGGGTCTTCAACCGACAAACTTTAAATCTCATCTGGCTAGTGCACATCCCATAATGATTACGCATTAGGTTAGTAGGCAGAGAGTAGGCAGTCTTTTGTGACTGTTCGAACACATTTGACCACGTGTGTTTTCGATGACTTCTAGAAGTGGTCGAAAATGGAGACCATGTTTACACCTGTTTTTAGTCCATCGTCTAAATAAACCTCAATAAACTGGAGCAACATTTATAAAGAAGAATGGGCCAAAATTCCTCCATAATGATATATACACAGTATTTATGTATGTGTGTTTTATATAGGGGGTGTTTTTCAAAGGGGGTGTACTCATTTATGCTGAGCACTGTAATATATATATATATATATATATATATATATATATACAGTGCTCAACGTAAATGAGTACACCCCCTTTGAAAAGTAACATTTTAAACATCTCGATGAACACAAAAACAATTTCCAAAATGTTACAATTTAACAAGAATTCAACCACAAGTGAGTCTAATTATTCATTACACTGGTGTCCAGCAGACAGTTGACTATAAAAGGGTGTTAAAGCCCCTTCCCATTTCATGCTGTCAGCAATGGCACCACATGGAAGAGAAATGTTACAAGACCTGAGAAAGAAAATAATTTCTTTACACCAGAAAGGTGAAGGCTACAAGATCAGCAAAGCTTTAATTATCAATCAGAATACTGTAGCAAAATTGGTACAAAAATGTAAAAAAGATGGAACTGCAACCATCTCACAGAGACGTCCAGGTCGTCCACGGAAGTTAACACCTCGACAGGAGCGTCTTCTGATGAGAAGGGTTGAAGAAAATCAGCATGCAAGTTCACTGCAGTTATCTAAAGAAGTAGAAAGCCAAACTGGGGTGACCATTTCCTGTGACACAATACAGCATACACTGCAGAGGAATGGCATGCATGGGTGCCGTCCACAAAAGAAGCCTCTCCTAAAGCCCAGGCACAAAAAAAGCCCGCCTAGAGCTTGCCAGGGCCCATGCTGACAAAGATGAAGGCTTCTAGGACTCTATACTCTGGAGTGATGAGACCAAGATAAATGTTTTTGGAACTGATGGCTTCAAAACTGTATGGCGTCGCAAAGGTGAGGAATACAAAGAAAAATGCATGGTGCCTACAGTGAAACATGGTGGTGGCAGTGTCCTTATGTGGGGCTGCATGAGTGCTGCTGGTGTCGGGGAGCTGCATTTCATTGATGGAATCATGAATTCACAGATGTACTGCTCTATGATAACGTCAAAACTGATGATGGAAATGCCGGAAGTATAAATAGGGTGTTCAAATGTGTTCAAAGATTTCGTCATTTTCCTGTGGGAGGAGGAGTTCTGCATCGCAACTCGACAGAGCGCATATTTGGAGAGCAAGATGATGCACCTCCATTTTTCCTACATCCATTTTGAAAGCCCTATCACCATGTCTTGGAAATAAAGTAAACACAGGACAGTAGAATGAGATTTTGCAATGAAATTGTGTTGAAATGAAAAACAGAAAAAGGGTTTTTGTGTAAAGCCATAGCTCACCCAATAATGAAAATTGTGTCATTCCACAGCTCCTATCTACACGAATGGGAAAGCACAGAAATTTCCAAAAAATGCCAAATCGCTAATAAAATCTGACAAAGTTATTACAGATTTTCTTCTTCTCAGCTCAAATTAAGCTAACTGCATTTGTTCAGGTCGGTTAAGCTAATGCACTTAAAATGCCTTTGCCAATAAGGCTACTTCAGCTGAAAGGCGGGTCTTGCTTTTCTATAATCATATGGAACATTGTGAATAATTTCTCCCATTCATTTTCAACAAATGGTCAGTTTCTTCCTGCTTATATACCGTTTCTCTTATTTTCCACAGAAGAAATAAAGTCAGGGTTTGGACCAACATGAGTAAAAAGCTGGTTGGTGATATTACAATGATGGCTGCCAAGGGAACTGACTTGCTTCATTTTGTCTTAGTATTGAGGCAGTTCATCTTTGTGGATTATCAAAAAGTCCATGAAGTCTTTCCCAGAAAATAACCTGATGGTAAATCAAGACCCAGCTGCAGCCTACCTCGATTTATTTTGCAGTAAAGCCTCTGCGAACGGCTTTAATAAACATGAAAGAGAACTGAGCACTTGGGCTCTTAATGAAATGTGTGCAAGTAACATCAAACGGAGGAGGAAAGCCCTTCCAATTCGAAGCGGGGGAGCAAACAACAGCCGCTGTGAGTTATTTTACTACGCTTCAGTAATGTGCAGGCACAATAGAAAGCATTCAATAAAGACAAAGATTTTCATCAAACTCAGACTGCTGGACAGTCAGTACAAAGCATAGTTGATGTCTTCTCAGCTGTTTACAGGTTCCTCCTGCTCTCAATGATTGAGACAGTGACATTTTGGTCACTGCTATAATTCACAGAAGTGGATTGTGAAAACACTAATCCTATAATGAGGTAAAAAACAGTTTTAATCCATTTTAAACCCATTTTAAACCCGTTTTAATTATTGGATTTGAGCACACTCTTAACCTTGAGCATTAAACTTTGACACATAACTTGTCACGCATCGTTTGTGCTACCGACATGAATTATGCCACAAACCATGCAGATTGTTTAGGAGAGCTGTGTTATTACTTTTCAAAGCAATCTAACTGACAATTTCTGTGTGGCAGATGATTAAACAGGCAAAAAAAATCTATTTGACTTACATTGATGGGTGGATCTCAGGACTAGAATGTCATAGATTTCCCACTGGACTGTTTTAATCAATAAGCCACCCCCTAGGAACGCCCTGTCAACCACTTAGAAACATATAAACACTCAGAGCATTTTAGCAACCACATAGCAACAGTCTGGCATCCACACAGAACATCCTAGCATTGGAAAGCACCAAAAAATATGTAAAAATCATGGTGTCACTCTCAAACTCATGCTGTCCTGATTGAACAAAATGTTCCTTAAGAGATGCAAGACTTGAGAAACGGAGGCCAGATTTTCTCCATTCTAAAATCTTTTAAACGGTTGAAACATTGGTAGATAAATTTGCTGTTCTGTCAGTGTAAAGAGCACTGTGCATCCTCCATCTGTCAGTGATGCTGTACTCAGCATTTATCATATACCACTCGAGTTTGGAAATAGAAATGTGTGCAGTAAACATAATGAAATGTGCATAAGCCACTTAGAATGTCTGGGTGACAAATTTCTCAAAATTTGCAGTATTCAATCAAAGCTAAACAGCTTACCCATAATGAAATGTACGAATTTGCATGCAGACTTCAGAATCTAGTTTTTAAAAGTAGTGATAATTTAAAGAACTGTAAGCAGGACAATAATTTTGATTTGGAAATTGACCAAACAGCAAAATGCATCACTATAACTTGAATCATTTGTTAACATTGTATACTAAGTAGCATCTATTTTACAGTATGCACATGTTCAGCAAGATGTCAGTATATGCTAATGCAGCAAACGTTTGTCTAATAAGCTTCATTAAGCAGTGTCACCGTGATTTATAATCTTCTCTAAACATCTGATATCATAATTACAGTTCCATGTTCCAGGCAGTTGAGTATGACGTGTGCGAGGTGGGACCGGCGCATCAGGATGAGTCTGTGATCGCTCTGAGACCCTGGAGCAACTGTGCAACCTAATTATTCTAGGAAAGAGACATTTCTGAAAGATCTGAGGGTTTCTGAAAGATCTCTCACGAGTGCCACTGACTCTCTTTAAAGGATGTATCATGGAAAACAGGACTTTCCTGTCCTAAAAGATGGGATCCATTAAAGTGACATTTATAATATTACAAAAGATTTCTATTTCAAATAAATGCTGTTCTTTGAACTTTCTATTCATCAAAGAACCCTGAAAAAAAGGATCATAGTTTCCACCAAAAATAAATAAATAAAAATTAAGTAGCACAACTGTTTTCAACATTGATAATAATAATTAATGTTTCTTTAGCAGCAAATCAGCATATTAGAATGATTCCTGAAGGATCATGTAACACTAAAGACTGGAACAATGTCTGCTGAAAATTCAGCTTTGCATGACAGTAATAAATTACATTTTTAAAAACAGAAAGCAATTATTTTAAATTGTAATAATACTTCACAATATCACTGTTGAGTCTGAAATCTTAATCTTATAATTAAAAACTTATTTTGAATAAGTAATTACTTCACGACTGCTAAAAACGTATGTTCTATATATACACAGGTGCTGGTCATATAATTAGAATATCATCAAAAAGTTGATTTATTTCACTAATTCCATTCAAAAAGTGAAACTTGTATATTATATTCATTCATTACACACAGTGTGTTACGGTACACAGGAGTCTGACACAGATGTAAACAGGTAATGGGAGTTTATTGACACCAGTAGAGCGGAATGCAGTGAGCAAGTAAACAGAGCTGGGATGGTGGATGAATGTATGATTAGAATGGAGATAGTTACTGTCCTTTTCTTTTGCAGATATGGAAGTCTTTGTAGACGCTGGAGCTGGAGATCGCTGGAGACAGGTAGAGCACTCACACACAGGAGACGAGAGACACAGAGGGAAGGAGACACGCTGGAGACTGGTTGGTATGATGCAAGGAGTCCTTGAGGTAAGCATTTACGTGGGTAACTGTAAACGAGACCGGACATGGAGTGCTGTGTGTGTGTGCTCTTTATGGTGCTGGTGATGAGTGCAATGATGAGGTGCAGGTGGCGGTGATCAGTATTCTGGTGATTGAGTGCGCTGTGATTGGTGGACGGTGGAGCCTGACGTGTCTGTGACACAGTGATATATTTCAAATGTTTATTTCTTTTAATTTTGATGAATATAACTGACAACTAAGGAAAATCCCAAATTCAGTACCTCAGAAAATTAGAATATTACTTAAGACTAATACAAAGAAAAAAAGAAAAAAAATTTAAAAACTTGGCCAACTGAAAAGTATGAACATGAAAAGTATGAGCATGTACAGCACTCAATACTTAGTTGGGGCTCCTTTTGCCTGAATTACTGCAGCAATGCGGCGTGGCATGGAGTCGATCAGTCTGTGGCACTGCTCAGGTGTTATGAGAGCCCAGGTTGCTCTGATAGTGGCCTTCAGCTCTTCTGCATTGTTGGGTCTGGCATAATCGCATCTTCCTCTTCACAACACCCCATAGATTTTCTATGGGGTTAAGGTCAGGTGAGTTTGCTGGCCAATTAAGAACAGGGATACCATGGTCCTTAAACCAGGTACTGGTAGCTTTGGCACTGTGTGCAGGTGCCAAGTCCTGTTGGAAAATGAAATCTGCATCTCCATAAAGTTGGTCAGCAGCAGGAAGCAGGAAGTGCTCTAAAACTTCCTGGTATACGACTGCGTTGACCTTGGACCTCAGAAAACACAGTGGACCAACACCAGCAGATGACATGGCACCCCAAACCATCACTGACTGTGGAAACTTTACACTGGACCTCAAGCAACGTGGATTGTGTGCCTCTCCTCTCTTCCTCCAGACTCTGGGACCCTGATTTCCAAAGGAAATGCAAAATTTACTTTCTTCAGAGAACATAACTTTGGACCACTCAGCAGCATTCCAGTCCTTTTTGCCTTTAGCCCAGGCGAGACGCTTCTGACGCTGTCTGTTCTTCAAGAGTGGCTTGACACAAGGAATGCGACAGCTGAAACCCATGTCTTGCATACGTCTGTGCGTAGTGGTTCTTGAAGCACTGACTCCAGCTGCAGTCCACTCTTTGTGAATCTCCCCCACATTTTTGAATGGGATATGTTTCACAATACTCTCCAGGGTGCGGTTATCCCTATTGCTTGTACACTTTTTTTCTACCACATCTTTTCCTTCCCTTCGCCTTTCTATTAATGTGCTTGGACACAGAGCTCTGTGAACAGCCACCCTCTTTTGCAATGACCTTTTGTGTCTTGCCCTCCTTGTGCAAGGTGTCAATGGTCGTCTTTAGGACAACTGTCAAGTCAGCAGTCTTCCCCATGATTGCGTAGCCTACAGAACTAGACTGAGAGACCATTTAAAGGCCTTTGCAGGTGTTTTGAGTTAATTAGCTGATTAGAGTGTGGCACCAGGTGTCTTTTCACAATATTCTAATTTTCTGAGATACTGAATTTGGGATTTTCCTTAGTTGTCAGTTATAATCATCAAAATTAAAAGAAATAAACATTTGAAATATATCAGTCTGTGTGTAATGAATGAATATAATATACAAGTTTCACTTTTTGAATGGAATTAGTGAAATAAATCAACTTTTTTCTAATTATATGACCAGGACCTGTAGTGTGAATGTATGTAATCTGGACGTACTACGTTTATGCACACTTCAGAATCTTGCTGGATACATTTTCATCATAACAGAGGTCATTTACATATCAAAGCCATGACATGCCAAAGAAATTTGTCCACATGGAAAGCAATAACAAATAAAAAAAACATGAAAAACAATAACAGTCAACTATGGTCGCAAGTTTCTTATATATATATATATATATATATATANATACTGTCAGGTCCATAAATATTGGGACATCGACACAATTCTAATCTTTTTGGCTCTATACACCACCACAATGGATTTGAAATGAACAAGATGTGCTTTAACTGCAGACTTTCAGCTTTAATTTGAGGGTATTTACATCCAAATCAGGTGAACGGTGTAAGAATTACAACAGTTTGTATATGTGCCTCCCACTTTTTAAGGGACCAAAAGTAATGGGACAGATTAACAATCATAAATCAAACTTTCACTTTTTAATACTTGGTTGCAAATCCTTTGCAGTCAATTACAGCCTGAAGTCTGGAACGCATAGACATCACCAAATGCTTGGTTTCATCCCTGGTGATGCTCTGCCAGGCCTCTACTGCAACTGTCTTCAGTTCCTGCTTGTTCTTGGGGCATTTTCCCTTCAGTTTTGTCTTCAGCAAGTGAAATGCATGCTCAATCGGATTCAGGTCAGGTGACTGACTTGGCCATTGCATAACATTCCACTTCTTTCCCTTAAAAAACTCTTCGGTTGCTTTCGCAGTATGCTTCGGGTCATTGTCCATCTGCACTGTGAAGCGCCGTCCAATGAGTTCTGAAGCATTTGGCTGAATAGGAGCAGATAATATTGCCCGAAACACTTCAGAATTCATCTTGCTGCTTTTGTCAGCAGTCACATCATCAATAAATACAAGAGAACCAGTTCCATTGGAAACCATACATGCCCACGCCATGACACTACCACCACCATGCTTCACTGATGAGGTGGTATGCTTTGGATCATGAGCCGTTCCTTTCCTTCTCCATACTCTTCTCTTCCCATCACTCTGGTACAAGTTGATCTTGGTCTCATCTGTCCATAGGATGTTGTTCCAGAACTGTGAAGGCTTTTTTAGATGTTGTTTGGCAAACTCTAATCTGGCCTTCCTGTTTTTGAGGCTCACCAATGGTTTACATCTTGTGGTGAACCCTCTGTATTCACTCTGGTGAAGTCTTCTCTTGATTGTTGTTGATGTTGACTTTGACACACATACACTTACCTCCTGGTGAGTGTTCTTGATCTGGCCAACTGTTGTGAAGGGTGTTTTCTTCACCAGGGAAAGAATTCTTCGGTCATCCATCACAGTTGTTTTCCATGGTCTTCCGGGTCTTTTGGTGTTGCTGAGCTCACCGGTGCGTTCTTTCTTTTTAAGAATGTTCCAAACAGTTGATTTGGCCACACCTAAAGTTTTTGCTATCTCTCTGATGGGTTTGTTTTGTTTTTTCAGCCTAATGATGGCTTGCTTCACTGATAGTGACAGCTCTTTGGATCTCATATTGAGAGTTGACAGCAACAGTTTCCAAATGCAAATAGCACACTTTAAATGAACTCTGAACCTTTTATCTGCTCCTTGTAAATTGGATAATGAGGGAATAACACACACCTGGCCATGGAACAGCTGAGCAGCCAATTGTCCCATTACTTTTGGTCCCTTAAAAAGTGGGAGGCATATATACAAACTATTGTAATTCCTACACCGTTCACCTGATTTAGATGTAAATACCCTCAAATTAAAGCTGAAAGTCTGCAGTTAAAGCACATCTTCATTTCATTTCAAATCCATTGTGGTGGTGTATAGAGCCAAAAAAGATTAGAATTGTGTCGATGTCCCAATATTTATGGACCTGACTGTATATATATATATATATATATATATATATATATATAATTTTTATTTATATAGCGCCTTTCCAGAGCTCAAGGACGCTTTACAGTGTAGATAACAAGGAAGAGATAATACGAGTAAACAATGATGAGAAAACAATAATGGACATGGAAGTATACANAAGTACAAAAATACAAAACATTCAGAGAACTATTAGTAATAATGCAGAGCAATCAATTAATCAAATCAGAGGTATAACATTCAGAAAACAGGTGAGTTTTGAGTATATATATATATATATATATATATATATATTCATATATCATATTTTCATATACATTTTAATCTATATATTTTAGCTTGTCAGCAATCAGCATCATTTTTGAGGATTGCGCACGTGCATGAATGCGTAAGGGAACCATGGAGTATGACGTATGAGGAAACCTGCAATAAAACAAACATCAAATAAAGCTAAATGACAGGGAACCTAAACAGTGAAGTAGGCCTTTAGGTCATTACAGTGGCATGTCAGAAAAATTACATTATGTGAAGAAAATTGTTGACTGAATGAGCCGCATATTTACGGCAAATGCTGGCAACGCCAAATCGCCAACCTGATATAAAATTAACAGCTTATTTTTATGTAAGTTAACTGCAATAATGTTAAATATTTTATTGCATTAATTGCAATCTCTAATCAATTAGAAGAAGTTATTAAACCACCACCTGCATGTGATGTCATTAAAGACAGTCCTATAGGCTATTATTGAACTAACGTGGTTCAAATGACAGAGGTGCGCCTGATTTTGGGAAACAGTTGTGAGCTAGTTAGTTTCTACAAATCTAATAAACCCACTCATAAAAAAAAATGGCACATAAAAAAAATAAAAAAACAAATTCAAGAAAATTCTGCTTGGTCAATTACCAGCCAGTCAGATTGTCTCATCCTGTCTGGGTGGTTCTTGGCTAGAATAAGTTGCAATGTGCACCAGACTAGAAAATGGTGGAAAATAATCATGCAAAATGAAATGTTGACTTTTTGGAGCAATAAACCTAGACTAACATTTGAAGTGGACTTGTAAACATACAATACAATATTTGTAAAAAAAAAAAAAGTAAAAAATAAAATACTGCAAGAGACACTAAGAGTTTTGCATATCTTGAAGAAAATGTTCAATAGTGGCAAAAAAAGATAACGGCAGGCACAAAGACTTCAGTGCAGACCGTTTCTAATCATACAGGTCCAACATTCTGCATTATTATTAGAGTTTCCTGTGCTCATCACAGATAAGAGCTACCTGTGTGAAGCTCAGAATGAGAGAGCAGACTACAGACAAAAGGAGACAGAGACAAGAGAAGGGCAACTGCAGAGTCAGCATAATGCATTCATGCCTGAGCAGGCACTTTCAACCTGTCATAATAATTCACTCTCTCCGCAGGAACGTCCCAACGTCTGTGAACTGGATGGAGTGATGGCGTCTCTCCAACATCTCCACCATCAATCAAATGATGGTGAACGTGCTGTAAATGGCAAGTGCTCTGCTGTTCCCTCCTGGAGAATAGAGGATGTCTGCTATGCTGTTCCTTCTATTTACGCCCTGGTTTCTCAACATTTTGTGAGAGCAGAGCTGCAGGATCAGAGCAGAGAATCAAAGAGAAAATCCCACAAGGACGGGAAGGGTTGATGGGGGGAGGTGTTGACGGGTATTGAAAGAGGAAAGTGAGTTAACCCTCTATTGCAACATGTTGCCTTAGGTTAACAAACATTTTCCAAATGATGCATATAAGATTACATAATTAATATAGGATGACATATTAACATAATTGTTCATGATACAGGGATGGATGACTGAATAAACCATTAAAAAGCTTTTATTATTTTATTATTATTAATAATTTATTGATTCTCACTAATTCTTTTTTTTTTTTTTATCTTTTAAATTGTCCTGTCTAAAACAGCCTATTGCTTATAAAGCACTTCATTTTGTTGATGACAAAGTTTTTTTTCTCTTTGTATTTTTGTCACTTTAGTACAAGACTATCCTTTTCAAATCTGTGTGATAAACAATTTAAGGCTAAAAGTAAGGTAAAAAATAATCAAAAAGTAAACAATTTGTCCGATTACATTACCAATGTGTAATGTAATAGATAACGTTACTGTCACAGTGCTGCTTAGCAAGCATGACAGAGAAGATCAATTCAAACAGTCTTTATTAACAATCCTAAACAACTCAAAATACAGGAATTAGCAGAAGATTAAACTTAATCAAACTTCACACTAACATTAACCCATATGTTGACGAGAACCAACAAACTGAAACACAGGAACTTAAATACAAGAAGTAAACAAAGGTAAATGAAAACAGGTGCATGGAGAGCTAATGGGACGGCACAATGCAGATGGATCAAGAGACCAGGTCAGAGCAGCAGCAACAAGCGTCCGAGGTGGAGCCAGTGTTCCAGGGGACTGAGGCGTAGCTGGTGGGACTGTGTACCAAGGCGTAGCTTGAGGGTAGGCAGAGCCAGATGAAGCCGAATGGTTGGAGGGACAAAGCGCAGCGGAGGGCTCGGAAGTCCGTGGTCCTGGCAGATTAGCATCTGACCAAGGTGAAGCCAAAGGAATGAGGAAGCCTGGTGAAGCCGTAAGGACGATGGTCCCAGGTGGACTCTGTGGCTGGAGCAAGGGGATCCTCCTGCCAGTGCGGAGCTGGTGACCGGGAGGTCTGAGGTGCATCCTTGCAGAATGGCGGCGTAAACAAACAAGTAGCTGAGGAGCTAACGGCTGATGGACTGGCTGGATCAGGAAGAGGAAGCAGGAGAGGGAGGCTGGGAGAGATCAGCGTTGATGACACAGACTTAGTGCTGGGTGACAAAACAGGCTTAGTGTTGGGCGAAACCAGTGGCGACAAAGAAGGCACAGGAAACATGGTGCTGTGCAGATCCAGAGGCAATGAAGAAGACACAGGAGACTTAGAGCTAAGCGAGACCAGTGGGGACAGGAGATTCAATTAAATATTCATATCCAAATCCTCATAACACAGAGGCCAGTTGTAGCCGTACCCTCAGCCTCACTATACCCTTAAACTCCACTGGCTCCACAAGTCCCATGGCGATACACATTGTGTTGCCAGCTCACACACCTGGTCAGATATTTTGTGGGGCTCAGGCTCGAGGGTGATGGCATATTCCTCTTGTCTGGCATACTCATCACGGCAGGCTCTGGCTCTCCATCTGCAGTGGGCTCTATCGTCATGTCCATTTAGAGGGACAATGGGTGGCTGGGCTCTGGGCCTAGGGAGGTAACGGATGTTAGGTGGGGCTGGACGATGGTAATGATCGTCTTTTCTACTTCTCCCACACCAAAAGAGGATCCATCCACAGAGGACAAGATACGTTAATGAGAACCGACAACTACAAACTGGAACACAGGAACTTAAAGCTGCAGTCCGCGATTTTTGGCCCTCTAGCGTTTAATAAACAGAACTGCACGCGTCTTGCGGAAGAACATTGTAGCCGGAGCTACTTTTCTCCGTGTATGTCTATGGCGAGTCACGCAGTTACTGTGATACTCTGCGGCGGGTCCTACCAGTCCGGTCTAAATAGTCAGAATATAAACACTTATTATAAGTTTACCATAATGATTCAGGGTAAGACAAAAACTTATTCATGTTGTACATTCTCATTATATAATTATTGTAAATTTTGAACACAAAAAAAGTTGCGGACAGCAGCTTTAAATACAAGGAGCAAACGAAGGTAATTAAATGAACACAGGTGCACTAAATGAGGAAATCAATGATTAACCATAGTAACAAACTAGAGAGGAATGAGTAACCAAGGAGATTAATATGAACACAGGCAAACGAGAACTAAGCAGACAGAGTGAAAACTATTTAGTAATGGACTACAATTTGTAATATACCCAACTCTGTCTGTGACCCATTTTTTAGGTGGCGACCCTATGCCACCACACTACCCACAAAACAGAAAGCTACACTTAAGGATCTAATAGGAGGCAAGTTCTAACCACATATTTTGTCATTTTAAAAATTTAATCAATTTCATTATCATGCAATGTTTTGAAGGTAAGAACAAGTCCCATGAGTGTCAGCTTTTGGTTAGAAGCATGCATCTTATCTACACTGTTATTTAAAACTTGGATTGTTATTTGGTCTTAATGCAAATTGTTACATTAAGTTCACTTTGGCATCTAAGTCACATTTAAACAAGACAATCTGCATATAAAAAATCTACAGCTATAAATATTATGCTGAAAAAAAAAGAAAAAAAAAGATACAGTACGTATAGAAATACAGAAATCTTTCAGGTTGATGATGGCAGAACTAAAAAAAAGCAGGAAGAGAGTGAAAAAAAAAGTTCGGGAAGAGTATTAATATTACCATGTGCATAGAATGTGGTGGCAGGACCTTTGCTGCAACAAATTTGCTCATCAAATGCAGCTGACATGAGCAAAAAAGGTGTATTGAATGAATCCTTTTAATGCCACAGCTTTTGGGTTTACATTCAAAGGCAACAGGAAAGGAACCTCTAAAGAAGACGTATTTCCTGTCAAGGCTTCTTTCATAGAGAGGAGAAAGCCCTTATTTTGAATCAGCACTCTATTGACTGTCATTTTGGAAGCATCCAGAAGCAACAAAAAAGGCTGAATGACAATCTACAAAGGTCCTGGATTTAAAGCAAGAAATGTGAGAAATTCCACATCCAGCTGCAAAAATATGAATGGATGCATGATGGATAAATACTGTCAGCACAGGCCGTGTCAGTTTCATCATGAAATCATTAAACCAGATTGTTATGTTGCAGTAGAAATGCTATTTGTCTTTGCTGCCAACTCTACACATGATTTACTCGAGAGAGAGAGAAAATAGGTCAGTTGCTTTTCAGAGCGATAATTTGATCAGAATCTTAGATACGCCACAGGGTACAAAAAATACTATATACTTTGTTGCTTTGGAAAATAGTGAAGTCAATGGAAAATATTCCAAAGGAAGATCAGATGATCTGAAATTTTAAACTGACATACATGGCGCTTTGCAAGAGTTCCTGACATTGGCATGACATGAAATAAAGGTCCTGGTTGACCGAGAAATAGCCCGAAAACAGCGGTCTTCATCATCTCTGACAGAATTGAGGAAGCCGTTTTAGGAGAGGAACAGCCGCAGCAAATTGCTTTAAAACTAAAGGTGGGTCAGCAGATGGGGTCACAAACGGAGAGATCAATAAAGAGTTGTTGAGATTCGAGAAATCAATAGCAGCAAACACAGGAACAGAGTCTTAGTGCTGTCTTAGTACTGATGTCTTCTCAAGGTCCCTCTTAAAAGACTGGCCTGGAAAAGATTACAAACTTGAAAGTGAAAGGATTGGTATACTTCAGTATGAAAAAGAATGAGTTCTGGGTCCCAAAAGGATTGATTCGCAAGAACAAAAGATTCAAGCTACTCTGTCAGAGCTATTTGTTGATTGAGCAGTCAATGTTCAGTTGAGTCATTGATACAGGGGACGGGAAATAAATAAATAGAATTGATTCTTAACCATGTCAGTAAATTAAAGAGCTCAAACCTAAACAAAATCAGAGACTTTTAATTAAATGAATGTTCAGGTCCTTTTTCAAGGTTTTATATGGCAAAACATGCATTTTCCAGAAAGTCACCCCAAGGACAAACATTTCAGGATGACTAATCACAGGCAGCTCTGATGTCCGCGGAGGTGGAGATCGCATCGGAAATCCATCAGCGGCGAGGGGATTGTTCAATGCTTGTCCGAGGCAGTCCTGAAAAAGTTTCCCCGGGGGCTTATCTAGCCCGTGCCATGTGTGTTGCTGCATAAGGAGCTTTATAAAGTGCAACAATGGCTGCCCACTTTTTCAGCGGCCATGGAAGTATTTTTCCCTTTCATTGTCTGAACATGCATTTTACAAAAAGTAGCATTGTGAAAGTTGACACAGAATCTGCAACAATGATTAAAAAAGTATAAAATACATTATATTAGAAATATATTCCAAAATAATAATATAAAATAATTAAAATAAAATAATAATGTAATATATAACATAAGTAGTTGGTG
>RJVU01021200.1:2727382-2754005 GCA_003731715.1 Anabarilius grahami | reverse complement strand
ACAGTTATTTTAAATTGTAATAATATTTCACAATATTACTGTTTTTTACTGTATTTTTAATTAAATAAATGTAGCCTTGGTGAGCAGACGAAACTTCTTTTAAAAACATAAAAAATCTTAGTGGTTCCAAACTTTTGGTCTGTACTGTATATATATATATATTACATCAAATATACAACATGTATTTCCACAGAGTAATGAGAGATACATTTTTGCATTACGGTAATGACAATAGGAGGAAAATGTGCTTTATTGTCATTAAAAAAAGATCACAAAAGGCCTTTATACAATAGCAAAATATAATTTCTTTTTTTTCTTCTTTTTTTTTTGCATTTGGGGTGAAATAAATGACACAAATACTATGTTACATATAATATCCTGAGATTCACCCAAGGATCATCCTCTGACATCAATTCCACATCTCCAAATTTGTAGCTCAGTTCATGGAGCACCATTGTCACAGAGCCAACATGATGCCAAAAAGTTAGCAAACGTAAATGATAAGACGACCAGACTCCAGTCTTGGCAACTTCAGTCTGGACACAGTCCACAGCTTCTAAAGCAGTAAAGCAGGTCTCTAGTAAGCTTCTTACAGCCTGCCTGTCAAGTGAAGTAGCGCTGATGTCTCAATGCAAGCCTGATAACATAGCCCGAGCATCGATCTATCCAATACTGCAAAGTATAGCGAATCTACCTCAGAGCGCAAGCACACCTCTCATGCACAATGAAGCCCTGGGAGATTGAAACTTTGTGGTGATTTAAACAATACTAGAGCAAAAAAACCCTGTCTTCCAAGTTGCCTTCATTGCTTGTCAAAAAAAGAGCAACCACATAGAGATTTGTAATAAAGGTTTAACAATACAGACTAGTGCCAGAACAAGTTGCTATGTTAAAATCCTGTGATGACTGAGCAAAGCTGTAGAAGTGATGTACAACAGACCTTTACTCTAAATGCCAGTGTTCTTTAAGACAGAAGATGACAATGATGGTTTTATTTTGCTATTTGAGACTGATTTTCTGGGACAGCAGTAAATGAAATCTCATGAATACACTACCAACTTCCCCCTAAAACAGGTTGTAAAAATCAGAGCACCAAACATCTCAAAAAAGCAAGAAAAGTACAGGTATTTTAAGACTCACCCCCGGTATGCACCATGTTTAGTTCGGTTTTATTTTTAAAAAGGTACAAAACGTTAGCACCGTTTATTGGCTCAAATGGGAGAAATACCTGCGAACACCAGCCTTCACCATGGCAATGACCCCAAAGAATGACCCACCCCAGCGTTCGCCATGGCAACAATCTCTCCAACCCAACTTTCCCCAAAGAAAGACCCTCCAGCCGTAGACACCCAATGCTGGACGAAAACGAGAATCAGAAACGCATTAAATAAAAACAGTAAAATCATGTATTTGTTGCATTTTCACCAGTCTGTGAGGAATAAACCTGCAGTCGGTGTTTGGAACACTAGCCATATAAATGTTTGCGTGAAATGGCTGAAGAACGCAATATTTAAATCATCATGACAGCATCCTCTTTACAAGAGCATATTGGTGATGCAATAAAGTAAAAAATTAAAATAATATGCAGCTTTAATAAAATGTGAAGCTAAAGACAAAATGCATACTGAGATTCACATTACAAGACACGGGCAGATGAACCATTGTTTCTATGCAAGAATGCAGTATTGAATATCTAAAATATCAGTATTTGTGGAATAACTTAATGATTAGATATAGAAAGATTTGGTCAAGCTGGTTTGGCATTTACCCGTGTAAAAGTTGACCGCTATAGTAGATGACGCACATCTTCTTGTTTCAAAGTAAAAACAGATTTTTTTTAAGTAAATGTTTAGATATATAAAAGTCAATTTGCTCCTTAAGAAACGTTTCAAATACATTTACGTTAGAAATCTGATAAGAGCCCTTTAATGTTTGATCAACTAGATGCAGTTTGTCTGCCAACATCCATATTGGTACACAATTTGTTAAGGGCTTGCAAAAAAAAATAAAAAATCAATTTCAACTACCAGCCAATTTTCACTGACCTAAGCCGACAAATCATAAATATCGCTTAAACTCTGATCTCAATTTGTCATTTTCCTCTGTATTAAATCTGCCATTTGTACAGCTTGCCATCCAGAATAGAGTGAAGTCAGGAGGGTTTATGAAGCCTTTGGCACTAAGACAGCGATAAACAAATAGCTGTACAATACATATGGACGGTTACTTGTGGGTTACATTCGTACTGCGGAGGATTGGAGAGCTGACATCATGTCATTGTAAGGACTGAATGTTTCATCTTTTGTATCAATTAAAAGGTGACGCATTGCATATATGACATTGAGGCTGAGGGATTCTATCACAGGACGTATGATATGAGGATATGAGGGGCAGGTTGGCTATTTTTGAATGCAAGTTAAAGATATTAAGATATTAACATATTAAGGATTCATCCTTACAAATCTTTAATGATTCTAGAGCTGCAAATTAGCATTTGTGAGGATCAAATGATTAAAAGCACCTTTTTTTAACTGCTGCATTTAATTAGACACTTAAACGTCTGACCAAAATATAAGCTTTTTGCATCACGAAAAGTCTGCACCACTGAAAAGAGATGTACTGATAGGGTGAATCCCATGAAACCTGTCAAATTGTGTGGGTCAAATTTTACCTCAAAATCAAATGGAAATATATAGCTCTTGTTAAATAACTTTTTATAATAATCATGATTATTATCATTATTATTATTGGAATTAATTTAGGAAATTAATATTATTAAAGAAAACATTTTTTATGACCATTAAGATTTTTTACATTGTCACATTATTTTCATTACACATTCTCCAAAACTTATTACCGTAATACCATAATTTTTTTTTTTTAAATGTGATATATTATTTAAATTTTATTTATACATCACAATTGTATAAATTGTACTGACATTAAGATGTGCTGCAAATAATGATTAAAAAAACTGCAGTTTCCTAACTGTAATGCAGTGAAAAATATCTTTATTAAAGTAATGTGAATCTGTATTGAGAATGAGAACAACAATAAAGATGCATTATGGTAATGACTGAGAGATTTGTGTAATTGTCATGAAAATAATGTCAAAATATGAAAAAAGAAAAAATCTTAATCGTCCCAAAATCAAGCTTCATTTTCTTTAAGCATTTTTTTTTTTTCCATTTAATTTTGGGGTGAAAATATTTTGAGAGATTCATCCAATCCAGAATCTGGCTTGAATTTAGCTGAACATTTAAGTCTTTTCCATGAAGCCACATAAACGTAGGCCAAAATATAGCACTTTTGGAAAACCACTCTCTATTTTTCTAGCCTTTAGTCTTTCACACACACTTTCATTACATCTTTCATCCCTTCTCTCCATCAACAACTTTTATATACAATATTGGTAAATAGAACATAAATACTACACATAAATTTGCTTATTCACAATTCCACTTGAAGCGGCGCCGGAAAGTAAAGAAAGAATCCGCTCTGAGATAATACACTCAAATAAACTGCTTTATATAAGCATAGAAAGGCTCTGCGCTCCCGAGAAGTGTTGGGTAAGACCTGAGAGAGAGCGGCCAATTTGAAACGCCTCCTCTCTTCTGGTTAGCAGTGTAAAAGTGGACACTTCCACTGAGGACGGCAGACACCGAGCACCATCTTTTTGCCCATAATTGAGGTGGGAACAAAGTCCAATGGTACAAAAAATGTTAAACCATTTCTTATGACCTTTTTTTTTTTTTTGTCTTTTTTGTTTTAATAGTGTAAACAGCGCACCAATAGGGTTCCACTTCTCTCATCTATACAAAAGTATAAATATATGCTTTCTCTCAATTTTTCACATATCTAGGACATATAGCGGACAAACAGACAGAGAAAAGCGGTTGTTCCCGTAAGTCGCCAGTGTTGCAGTGGCTGTGCTGGTTTTGTTGTTTGCTGGCTCGTGTCTGTGTTGACGGGCATTTGTTTGTTTGGTGTGGGCGTTGATGGTCTCTGCATATATAGCACGTAGCACAGTCCTCAGCCACTGGGCCAAAACAACCAAGCGTTTTTGTCCAACTACAGCAGATCCATTTTGGGTCTGTAATGAAGTAGGAGGGGGGATTTCTGGAACGCACACAAAACACACATGCATTCGTGTGACTGAAAGTCATAGAGCCACTCTATGGTACAGAAAGTCAAGGGCTACTATTGTTTTTGCAATGGAAGGATTAGATATGCAATCTTTAAAAAAAATAACATGCGCTGTGCATCAAAATGTCAATTTCTGACTTGCTGTTGAATGAACATTGTTTACGACGGAAAAGATAAATAAAAAATACTGGTCATGACAACATAAAAACAATTTCATATCTTCACATACTGTATATGATTATGAATTTATGCAAATTATCCATGCATGCATAAACGTGACATGCACAGCACAACGGCAAATGGGAAGACTAAAGCGGGAAATCTAAAGCAAGCATGCATGCACAGAAATTTATGATTAATTACCTTAAATCTCCATCTTGTTACCACAACAAATTTCAAAGTATGGTCCTTGCCCAAAATTTCTTCATTGCATAAGATGTCCAGCTGAAAATAAGCACACAAATGGAGTAAACAAAGAAAAAAATGTTACAGTAGTCTAAACAAAACTAGCTTTCCATGATCTTACAAGACCATTACATAGGTCAGCTGATCATTATCGCAAAATATAAGAGATGGATCAGGATGGTCAAATAATCTGCTGCTGGATGACTATTTGGCCATTAGGGTTGGGAATCGAAAATCGATTTCAAAGCAGGATACTTGTTATAAAATTTAAATTTAAATTTTGATTCCTGTGTGAGCATTTCAATGTTGTTTTAAACCATTCAAGGCAAGGCAAGGCAAGGCAAGTTTATACAGCGCATTTCATACACAATGGTAATGTAAAAGTGCTTTACATGAAAAGGAAACAAATACATAAGAATAAAAATGGAATGCATAGGAAATAAAAGTTTTTCAATCAGAATATTTGTTCTATGTATTTTTTAAATTGTCTCTTCCCCATATTAGCCGTCTTTCTCTGTGGTTTTCTCTTGGCGCCTAAATAATCTGTTGGATGTCTCCAAATGATCAGATTTTTCACCTAAAATTGGCCAGGAAGAGCTACAGGACAGACCCTCCAGTCTGCACTCAGTTAATTTGGTCCTCGACTCTCACCACATGGTTTCAATTTTGTTTTTATCAAAGAAATCTCTTAACCACAAGTGTAAGAACAAGTGCAAGAAGAAATGAAAAAGCACTTAATTCGGCACTTGCACGCTGTTTACTGTGCTTGGCACGCAAAAAGCCGCCTCTCATATATTGCGCAAACACTGAATTGAGTTCTCTTTTGCATCTTCTTGTGCTTGAAGGGACAAATAAACACAAAACTATGTCAAAATATCCTCATAAACAGAGTCGGTTTTGTTCATGTGAACGTAAACAGTTGAAAAGAAATGCATGTATAACAGCATAACTGTGCATTCACTCTTAAAGTGACAGCAGCCTACTAAACCTGCTGCAGTCTGTGTCATTACTGTTAATAAAAGAACAAAAGAAAAAGAAATTCACCCACTGATCTTGACTGAATAACTTTTGTAACTTTAATAAGAATTAATCTATATTTTATTTATAAAACGAAAACTATGCAGTGTTATTTTACATTTGTTTTCCATTTCTGAACTTTGTTCTGTTGTTATTATTTATTACTTGTAAATATTTATTTTGTAATTTATTCCTAATTTGCTTATTTGTTCTTATTGTATTACTGACTGTATACTTGTACGGAATTGGAGCTGCTAGAAATTCAAACGATACCCAACCCTATTGCCATCCAGACCCATCCCTAGTTTTTATCTTGATTATTTTTAAGCTTTAATATTTTTAGCAACTTAAAATGTTTCAGCATGCTTAAAATGTTTTAGCATGCTTAAAACTTTAGCGTAAAAAGTAAAACGCTGAGAAGTTTTGTCTTTAAATTCATGCCCAGCATCATCATTACAGCAATAAAATTTAATTTACCACCTTCAACATTACATTAAGGCATTTATCGTCAGATTCAAATGTAAATGTTTCAAGGCATGAGTGTCGCATTTTTAAAATGATGTGTTAAGTTAAAAACATTTAAAACTTTTAAAAATGCATCACAAGATTCAATTGTGATCGCCCCTTATAAAAAAATTTTTTAAAACCCGCCTTATTGGTGTCTAGAGGATGTGTATGTAATTAGACAGCCCACAGACTAGCTGATTTTAAAAAATGTTTAAAAGATTTAAAGATTTTTTTTAAATATTTGTTTTGTACATCAGAAACCCTGATGCACAGCCTAGTCCCATTACACATCTACTCACTAATTAAATTTAAAAAAAGAAATGGGCAATATGGTCTAATATATTATAATATAATATCAAATATTGATTGAGTTATTTTAAAGTTACAATTTAAAATTATTTTATAAAAAAAAAGACGACGACGACGACGACTGCGGTTGATATGAAAGAAATAAGCTAACACAGCTACTTAGGACATCATTTGCCTGTTACAATGCTCAAATATACAGTTTATTAGCCATTATACAAACATTTGACCACAGAACATTGCAATCGGCCAAACAGAATAAACTATCCCTGAGAACCGCATAATCAATTGTGTACGAATGTCTCTAGGGACAGGTGGGATTTTATGGTGCTTTACAGAAGAGTGACAGTCCTTTGTACTGTCAAAACATTCCTTTCAACCTGTTATTCAAGCTAAAACAAAGGACACAAAACCTTTAAGAGCAGCCATAACCGTCCAGAGGATTATGTGTATCACAGTATAAGCGATGCCGCTCTCACTGGAATAGCATGCAGTGAAACACCAGTGCCGGTGTCTGTGTGTTTTGGCTCGCTGTGAGTCGAACGAGAGCAGCACGACCACAGCAACACCTGCTGGAGGCCATGAGCTCTTTGCACTATTCAGAGTTTAAAGACATCATGAGTATCTGGGATGTGAACCAGGGATGTTCAGAGAGACAGAAACGTCTGACGTGAAACTTTTGATTCTTATTAGAATTTAGTTCTTCAAAGATTTTGCTTTTCTCTTGCACTTCAAAGCAGAGCCACTACACAAACTGCTGCCATTTCGGAGTCGTATTTTTTATCTGGCTCAGAGCAGTATTGTGCCGCTGGCAGCTATAACTCTCGATACTTGCAGAGAAAAACAGGCATCTGACAGTATTATTGCGGGGGAAAGTTTTTGACGGATGCGTGTGGTGGAAAAGCCCACACATTTCTAACACAAAGGAGGGAAAAAACGGTGATGAAGCGGCAATAATTAGTCAAGTTTTGTGTTAAATTGCACTATGAGACATTGGCAGGCTGCGAGATACATGACAGAGAGCAAATGATATTACAGGCTATTATTTGTCTCGGAAAATATGAGGCACGTTGAAAGCTTTGTGGGAATCGTGACAGCGCGGAGGAGCTTTGAAATCCGTGTGGTGACTCACGCATGAGCCATTGTCATGGAGGAAACAGCGATGCCGGCCGGCGTGGTGGCAAAGGTCTCTAATGAGTTAACTTCGGCAGACAGAAAAGGCAGATAATGGGTTCCGTTTTGAACTTTGTTTATAATGCAAGGGCCTATGAAGCTTCAGATCTGATGGATCACATACCTCATTGAAGGATGTCAGGTTGAGCTTCTTTGCGATGAACTTCTTGAGGTGGAGAACGGTCGCCTGAGCTGAACAACGAATCCACTTCCGTTTGAGTCCTCTGAGCTTACTGCTGTTACACTCCAGACAGATACTCACCTGAACAGACAGGAAATTTTGACTTAACACTGATAATCACATGGAAGATTTAGATAACAGCATTGTCTTAGGGACAAGCAAACTAAGCAAATAGCGAAGACAAGCAGCTTAACACATTTTGCAATGTTTGAATCCATTCCGTCTAGGCTCAGTCTAAATGTCAGATAACATGCAGAGCCTGACAAAACATTTGCATGTAAAAACATGACTTCAGGTACTAAACTGATGGAATGATCTTTCAATTTTCACCCGAGGCTCTCAAAATCTTGTTGCTTTGTTACATCTGTACTGTGCTTATTTGCATAAAGTATGCTCAACATTGTCGCCAATGATCGCTGTTGCTCATGTCACCTAAAACTCTCATTTTATTGTCATTTGATAGGTTTGAACTTACAGCAATTTGCAGTGAGAAGCAGCTGGAGATAATTAATTTTCAATACAAGTGAAAAGATTGGTATCACAAGCATATGATGTAATCATATTCAAAACCTCTGATTTAAGTGTTTGATGACATTGAAGTGCATTGCAAATGAGCTAATTTTGTAAAGTGAACTGAATCTCTTGAGATACATCCAGCGTAATTGGAACACAGATTGTATTTTTATTTTATCCCTAAGCTTGTATTTTATCCCTAAGACTTTTCCTAGCATATTTGTGACAACAACGCGTCACTAACAACATCATATGCAAGATGAGTCATTGTCAGTCTCTTGGTAAACAGCACCTGTCGCAACAACGTGAAGAAAATGTTTTTGTTCAGTGGCTTAATGTGAGGAATATTCTACACATGCATCCCCACATAGAGTTGATTTGAATCACTTTACATAACCTTTTAACCCCTTAACTGTCACCCCCCTTTTTGAGAATAGATGTGAAAATGCACTATCCAAACTTAAATGGTTGTAATTCATGAATGCTTGGGAATACAGACCTAAGGTACACACTAAAGACGACACAGATTATTGCTGAAAGGACGTACTACACATAACTGTAAAACAAATGTACTGTACTAAATGTACTTTGTATTTTATACAAAATATATATTTTACTAAATTGCTATAAAATCAAAGACATATGTCTATCCAAGTTGTGCTCCAAATTTGAACTTGATATCACCAAAATTAAAGTACCTATGAGATTTTGTTTAGGTACTTTTATTCATCAATCATTAAATTCATCGACAGTAAAGACATTTAAAATGTTACAAAAGATTTCCATTTCAAATAAATACTGTTCGTTTAAACTTTCTATTCATCAAATAATCAATCACAGTTTGCACAAAACAATAGTGCAGCACAACTGTGTTCAACATTGATAATAATAATAAATGTTTCTTGCACAGCAAATAAGCATATTACAATGATTTCTGAAGGATCATGTGACACTGAAGACTGGATTAATGATGCTAAAAATTCAGCTTTGCATCACAGGAATAAATTACATTTCAAAATACATTAAAATTGAAAAGTTATTTTAAATTGTAGTAATATTTTTACTGTATTTTTGATCAAATAAAGGCAGCCTCAGTGAACACTTTTACCAAAAACATTAACAAACCATACCGACCCCAAACTTTTGAACGGTAGGGTACGCCACTGACATCAAGTATCATTCTTATAATTTGATTTAAACTGAAATTATTTTTCAATTAAAGTTGAGTCAATTGGTGAATCAAATTCACCAAAGGTGTTTTTACTTGTATTTTGTAGCAAGTGTTAATTTTACACCCTGACTGTCAGTGTAAACGCACCTTTTGTGCTACTGCCTCCTTAGGATGAATCACTCACGTTAAAAGCATTTGCTAAATGAATTAAAGCCAAACGTAAAGCTAAACATAAACCCAGCCAGGTTATCAAATGAAGAATCGGTAACATCAAGTGATTAGCATCATGTCAGTAACATGATGCCAATTCAAAAAACTGCATAGCCATGTACACAAATACTGACGTCACCAATACGATTTCAACAACAATAAAAGCAGATGCCAGCAAGCGCTTCGCCATCTTTCAAAAGTGAGCTGAGCGTTGAGTTGCCAGTGGACTGCAGTCGCCTCGGGCTGCCCGGCAGGTGCAGTGGCAGAGTGAGGGCTTCAGAGAGTCAAGATGCATTAAGGATTTCATGCCTCTCTCTCTCCCCATCCCTCTGTCCTTCTGCCGATAAGTGACTGAGCTGTGCAGAGTGGCACAGCGGCCCATTTGGACCAGGCCTCACCCAGAACAGACAGTAATGGAGAAGGATGAGGAGGGGCAGCTGCGCCTGGCGGCTAAACGCCAGTCCATTTGGAGGGCAAATGGTGCCGAGAGAGAACCAAGGGCTTCTGAGGGCCACATACAGCCACATTCTTTACAAGAACAGCAGGCTGTAAATCGCAGATGTGCTCGGTTATAGGCAGGCGGTATGCGAGATGTAATACAAACACGGGTGTACTATTAAACACAAGCAAGGAACTTTGCTATTAGCTGCGTATGTGTGTGTGATTACTGGGTCATTACGGCACGGCCGGGGCTGTTATGCTCACCGCAAACAGCCACACAAATGACTAATGGTGAACTCGCTCAACCAATTAAACCTCCAGATCCTAAAACAACCATAAGAGGGGCCTTTTATTTGCAGCAGCCGCTACCGAATAACTTTCTTTCCTTGAGATGCCAAGAGCTGTTGATTATTGTGATTTAAAATCTAATTCTACAAGGTTAGATCTTCTGGTTTGTGTGGGGAATCTCCGCAGGCTGGTATCTATCACACACTCACTGTGTTATTATAAGCCTATATTCTGATGTAATTTTAAAAAGGCTGTTTTCTACACTTTGCAGCATTTTATTTCCCCCCCAGAGGTCTACTTATAATGCTAATCAAGGTTTCTTGCACCAAAATCAGTCAATTTAATTTCACATGACCATTTTCTACTCTCTCTCTCTCTCTCTAGCCCTTAGAACTAAACTGGCTCTTTGCAATCTATTTTACTAGTAATTAGTGATCTCTGACGTGTATACAAATCATTCTAACGAGTTATAGCTTTTCAATTAATCTTTTGGTCTGAATGACTCTTTTACACTTTGACTGAATCGGTCATAGTTGTCCCTCAGAGACTCACTAAACACTCTTTCAGAAAAGTCAGACTCACAATATAGCATTCCTGTAAAATTTGATTAAAATGCCTAAAAAAGGCATACCCAAAGTAAATTGCATGCTGTTCTTGAACCATTTGCACTGTAAACCCTAACACTCAAAATAATTAATTGGTTTGAGTAGGGCAAATTCAAATTAAACAAATTAATATTTCAAGTATTTCGAACTTTATTTATCTTTTGAGCTCACAAATTTTCCCCCAGTTTCATAGACATGGTTTAAGCTAGTCCACTAAAATGCATGTTTGAGCTGTTTTAACTCAAAGAAACTTAAACTGACATACACTATATTGCGAAAAGTATTGGGACACCCCTCCAAATCATTGAATTCAGGTGTTCCAATCACTTCCATGGCCACAGGTGTATAAAATCAAGCACCTAGGCATGCAGACTGCTTCTACAAACATTTGTGAAAGAATGGGTCGCTCTCAGGAGCTCAGTGAATTCAAGCAAAGAGTATAGAACCCAAGAGGCAAAACTCTAATCCTTTCTGGGCAGCAGCCACTAGATGGCGCTCCGGTAGCACGGCCGCCATTATGGGGTGAAAATGCCAACTGGACCATTGAATCCTTCACATCTTACACACCCAAAATCAGCGAATTTCACAACCAAATCAGAAGTGCAATAGATTTTTTTTTTTTTAAATTAAGTCATCAGTAAATTTTATGGCACCTACAGTAAATGTTGTATTGTCTCATATACGTTTTTAAGAAAAAAATATGTGAACCACTTGCAGAATCTGTGAAAATGTGAAAAATTGTAACAAAATAAGAGGGATCATACAAAAGGCATGTTATTTTTTGTTTAGTACTGTCCTGAGTAAGATATTTTACATAAAAGATGTTTACATATAGTCCACAAGAAAGAAAAAAAAAGCTGAATTTATTCAAATGGCCCCATTCAAATGTATGTGAACCATTGGTTCTTAATACTGTGTGTAGTTACCTGGATGATATATGACTGTTTTTTGTTTTGTGATGGTTGTTCTGAGCAGTTAAACTGAGCTCTGTTCTTCAGAAAAATCCTCCAGTTCCTGCAGATTCTTCAGTTTTTAAGCATTTTTTGCATATTTGAACCCTTTCCAGCAGTGGCTGTATGATTTTCAGATCCATTTTTATCACACTGAGGACAACTGAGGGACTGAAACACAACTATTAAAAAAGGTTCAAACATTCACTGATGCTCCAGCAGGAAACACGATGCATTAAGAGTTGGGGGGTGAAAACTTTTGAATTTGAATATCAAGGTAAATTGTAGTTATTTTTTCTTCCGGGAAACATGCAAGTATCTTCTGTTGCTTCCGGAGGGCAGTACTAAATTAAAAGCAATGTTTCAATAAAATAAGAAAAATTTGGACATCTTCATCCTGTTCAAAAGTTTTCACCCCCCCAACTCTTAATGCATCGTGTTTCTTTCTGGAGCATCAGTGAATGTTTGAACCTTTTTTAATAGTTGTGTTTGAGTCCCTCAGTTGTCCTCAGTGTGATAAAATGGATCTGAAAATCACTTTGAGAAGTCACTGCTGGAAAGGGTTCAAATATGCAAAGAAATGCTTAAAAACTGAAGAATCTGCAGGACCTGGAGGATTTTTCTGAAGAACAGAGCTCAGTTTATTATTTTTTATCTCTCGTTAAAAATTTTCACATTTTCACAGATTCTGCAAATGGTTCACATACTTTTTCTTACAACTGTATGTTTTATTTGACCAGTTGTGGAATCCAATCATTCATCCATCTGAGGTAACGAAGTTAGCCTACTTTATTGAGTATTTCTATTTAATGCAACTTTACACATTTATTAATAGTAAATTAATAATTAATACATTTAAGATCATCATGTTTGCAGCGAACAATATAGATCAGACCAAATGGAGTAATAATATTATTACTCCACTATCTGAATTGAAATATATATATACTATTGTGCGTTTTAATGGATCACGCTACAAACATAATGATCTTATAATACATGATGCATTGCTGTGGCCGTTATCCCATAATTCCCACTTTTGGACACTTTTGCTTTAACATACATTAGACAACACTGCAAAAACAAGCGGTTATATTCTGTTATATATTTATTGTCCAACATTCCCAATTTTTCTGATGCATGTCCTTAATTTAATTTCAGATGTTGGTATTAATTCAGTATTTATAATGTTAATACTTGAACTTCAAATAATTTGAACCCAAACTGACTGGGTTTCTAGAGACCAACGGTTTTGTGAAAAAAGTGGAAGACTTAAACACAAAGTCTGTAAAATAAACTGTTAAAAGGATTTGATGATCACTAGCGATAGTATTTTATTCTGTGTTGTCATCATTCAGGTTGGATTTTAGCTTTAATGTACTTTTTTTTTTTTTTTTTTTTTTTTTTTTTAAACAAAGCAGCTGATATTGCCATAGAAACTAGTGGACTGCCGAGTCACTTTCACCCCGAAAAGGCGGAAACACAGGGCTGCTGGGCGCCGGTGTTGCAATGGAACGTTCTATTGAGTGTCGCTTCTTGTTAGTGTATATTCTTTGATTCAAGCGTGGTACCGTGATAGGTTGCCACCTGTGCAATAAGTCCATTCGTGAAATTTCCTTACTACTAAATATTCCACAGTCAACTGTTAGTGTTATCATAAAGTGGAAGCAATTGGGAACAACAGCAAAGTACAAAATATAAATCTGCCAGTTCTGCATATTTAAACTTTGAATTTCTTAACTTAAAAAAAATTATGCAACTGATTACCTCAGATTTTTTTGGGTTTGCAATGTAGAGTATATGCATGGTTTTGGTCTTTTTGGAAAGGTATGTGTACAGTAGAACGCTAACAGGTTAATGTAATGCCGATTATGTGAGGACCAAAAATAACTAATGAAAACCCATTTTTCTACACCAGTTCTGAACAAACTGCTCAAAAGACCTAATTCGCAGTCAACTTGATGAATCAACTTCTCATCATTAAAGACAATCCTACAAGATAATTATGCTTCTAATTAATTTAAATGGAGAAAATTAAAAATAAAAACTGTAAATGGACTATTTAAAAACCCTTAATTTAAGCCAGATGCAGGTTGATTTTTTAAAGGGGCGGTTGCATGCGATTTCACTTTTTTAACTTTAGTTAGTGTGTAATGTTGCTGCTTGAGCAAAAACAGTACCTGCAAAGTTACAGCGCTGAAAGTTCAATGCAAACGGAGATATTGTCTTTTAAAGTTATGGCAGTTTATTGCCAACAAAAACGGCCGGTTTGGACTACAACAAGCTTCTTCCCGGGTTGGTGACATCATAAACCCTTGCTATTAACATAAACACACCCCCGGGAACACGCAACAAAGTGGGCGAGGCCATGTGGCACAGTATAATGGAAGCGGAAGAGTTGTGTACACCGAACACGAGCTGCGCGACGTGACGCGTCAAAAGATATAGAACCCATTATAATCTGTGATATTTTCTAGACTGGATGTGGCGCTGAAGACAGATTCCAGAATCTACACGAGTTCAATGCTGGACTTGCACAAAGGCTTTTACTGAAAGATGAAGCAGTTCCCACTTTAAAAGCAGAAGCTGCTGTTTATTGGCTTCAAACTGTAAGTATGTTTTATTGTTTGTCTTTTAAACGTAATGTTATAGTTCTGTTGCTATTTTTAATGCATCAAGGACATATACAAAGAGCAACTCGTTTCTGCTAGCCAGTTAGCTAAATTCTAGTGCAACAAACACCAACAAACTTGTTCATAGACAAACAGTTGTTCATGCTATAAATTAAACGCTACCTTTACAAAAATGCGACTACTCAGTCATGTATTCGGCTACAGTAAAGCTTTAATCAGGATAAAAATGTATATTGAAAGCTAACAAACAGCAGTGACAGCATCTAAACACTTTGACACAAATACAAAATGAAATACCATTCATAAACGTCCTTTAAAAGACGCGATTGCAGAGGTTCTGCTTTATCCTCTTCATCTGGGTCTGATTCGGCTCAATTTGATACAGCAATATAGGCGCTATTATTTACATTTCGACCTAATCCCGTAACAACGAATGGTAAGGTGCGTGGCGTTTCCGGACGCTTCAGCGAATCACAATACACTTGGCCAGTTACCAACCTGCTAACCAATCTGAGCACATTGCGTATTTCGGAGGGAGTGGCTTCATAGAAGCAGGAAGTCAAACGAGCCGTNACATATACAAAGAGCAACTCGTTTCTGCTAGCCAGTTAGCTAAATTCTAGTGCAACAAACACCAACAAACTTGTTCATAGACAAACAGTTGTTCATGCTATAAATTAAACGCTACCTTTACAAAAATGCGACTACTCAGTCATGTATTCGGCTACAGTAAAGCTTTAATCAGGATAAAAATGTATATTGAAAGCTAACAAACAGCAGTGACAGCATCTAAACACTTTGACACAAATACAAAATGAAATACCATTCATAAACGTCCTTTAAAAGACGCGATTGCAGAGGTTCTGCTTTATCCTCTTCATCTGGGTCTGATTCGGCTCAATTTGATACAGCAATATAGGCGCTATTATTTACATTTCGACCTAATCCCGTAACAACGAATGGTAAGGTGCGTGGCGTTTCCGGACGCTTCAGCGATTCACATTACACTTGACCAGTTACCAACCTGCTAACCAATCTGAGCACATTGCGTATTTCGGAGGGAGTGGCTTCATAGAAGCAGGAAGTCAAACGAGCCGTTCATATGACAGTGGAAAAAAACGAAGCATTAAGACATGTTAAACAATGCCCCCAAAACACAATCAAGCCTAGAAAAAAAAACACTGAACCACCCCTTTAAGTCTGTCTTTTAGCAGTAAAGTGAAATGTTCTACACGAATAGTACTAAATAAATCTTTTCAGTGAATCGTTTGGTCTAGATGATTCTTTCACAAACTGGACTGAATTGGTCCTTGTGGATCTCAAGTAAACAATAGACTCATTAAACAGACTCTTTCAGCAAGCCTGACTCACAGTTATCTCTCCATTAAAAACACGCATCATGTGATGACAATTATGTGAGGAACAAAACGAACCACTGAAAACCCATTTTATGAAATAATGAGTCGGACTTCCCATCATTAAAGGCAATCCTATAATAAATTGCAATCCAAAATGGTGTATGAAGCAAGATAAATGTGTTTATAATTAAGCGAAGAAAAATAGCAATAATATTGACCATTTTAATCTTTAATTTAAACCAGATGTGGTGTGAATTTTACTCAAAGTCTATTAGCAGTACAGTGAAATTTTCTGCACAAATGGTACTAAATAAATCTAAATCAATTCCATTATTAACAAATCTCTTTAATTCCTTTGCATTTCACAGTTTCTATATTGGCTGGTTCTTTTTGGCTTCACTTCTCCTTGCAAGAAGGTCAACCTGGACGGGTCTGACCAACAGACACATTAGCCGAAGTGTTCCATAGCCACCCGAGCATAACTAAACGAGTACTGCTGAAATTTTTATTCACTTTTTACATTATATATGAGGCCAAAGTGCCTGTCTCAGCTTTACTACAGGAGACCGCATGCACACACAATCTCTCCTCGCACTTTTCCAAGACAACTGATGACCGCAGGACACAGAAACGTATGCGGTAACTCTGAAATCTTCATTGATCTCTTCCTCCAACAAACAAGAAAACAGGCATACTTAAGCCATTTACACCCTAGCACCCACTGTGTTTTTTTGTGTCCTTTCTGCTCTATAAATCTCACTCACAAGCACACACTCCGCTAGGGAATCTTATATCACAATATGAGTTATTTTATATTTTTGCTGAAAATGCAATCATTGCGAAAAATGGTATATATTTAAATATTGCCTACCACTCAAATATATCTAAGACAGTATAAGCAGCATATTCATAAAATTCATACACTATGTACTTAAGCACTGTCCTCAAACGTGTAGTGTATAAGTGCATAGTGCATCATTTGGGACACTATGTAGGAAATATGTGTCATCCATGTATTCCAAAGTACTGTACATTGCAGAAATAGACTAGTACAGTAGAATAATATTCCAAACATATCGTTTTTTAGGTATTTGTTCATACTAACTAGGTCAAACTAACAGAGTGTGAAGCTCCCTTGTGGGACATTAACAAGGTCAGATGGGTACAGGGAAACATACCTGCTCATCACTGCGATGGTAGTCATTGTCCTCCTCTGCTTTCTCCTCTCCTGCTTCCTTATTGGCTGGATCCTCTGATTTCAGGTCACCTGGTGGAGTAAAATTTAAAAAATTAACACAAGATGGAGCCTAGACAACCATAAAAACAGGAAATGTTTTTTGTGCTCATCCATCTCTCCACAATTCTGCTCTCAAAGTACTGTAGAACTCAAAGTAAATGCATTTAACTTTTCAAACAATATCTTCGCCTTTTAAAACAAACAATGTTTAATCATAATTTGTATTAAGATTCCAAGCATTTATAATTCATTGCTTCTCAGAGCTTGAATTATATTGAGTATTAGTTTGTGACTCTCTGAAGAGATTCTTCATTACACAGTAAAGAAACATTCATCAAACAAGAAAAAAACAACAACAACGCAATTATCACAACCTGCTCTGCCACACATTCACAAGTCTAAAAAACAAATCTGCACCTCATCAATGGAAACAGATTAATTTATGATTCAACCTGCCCAAATAACTCCCCCCACACCTCAGACAGGCAGACAGTTGCCCACTGATCAGGTCAGAAACTAGGACTGCATCTCATTACAGATTTATATATGCCTAAAAATACTTTCCTTCATTAACATTGATGAGAGAGATCCAGTGTAAACAACACTACAATTTAAAAGTTTGGGGTCAGTGATTGATATTTTATTTCAGCATGGATGCATTAAATCGATCAAAAGTGACCGTAAAGACATTTATAATTTTACAAAAGATTTGTATTTAAAACAAATGTTCTTTTGAACTTTCAATTCATCAAAGAATCCTGATAAAAAATAAAAAAAAGTATCAGTGGGTGTAAATTATAACAAAAAATAAATCGTAAAACATAATTAAAATTAATTTAAAGGATTGCTGAGATTTAACTACATAAAAATGAAGCTCATACTTGTGTGATCATTACTTACGGTATCAAATTGTTGTTATTTGTGTTGAACATTTGCACCAAGTACCCATTTTTTATTTTTAACAAACTGAGTGTCAAAATTTTGATTGTTGACAGCAGGCCACAGATGCTGTCACTATAGTTTAAACTGAATTTAACTTTGAATATTCTTCTTTTAAATCCTCAAAGCAACATTTTTGCTAAATGTCACCAAAACTGTCCAATGCAAGAGGGAATTATATACATATAACCAGTCCAGTCGAGTGTGGTTGAGTTTTTTTATTGCATTTCAACCGAAAAGGCTGTCCACACACCCTCATGGTTTTGTATGAGGGGCTGTCAAACATCACTATGACATTGTCATTGCATCACCAGAAATCTCAACTGCATTAATGGGAAAGAGATCGAGAGCATCTGGACGAAATGCAGTCTGGGTTCAGTCATTCTTAAGCCTTGACGGCTAAAGCAATGGCTTCTTCACAGGACACTCAGAATATCCTTTCTGATACTTAAAATGTTCCCTGGCTGGGTAAAAGTTCACGGAGGCTGAGCTAATCTGAGGCAAGCAGACTGTGAAGGCGAGGAAAAGCTGGACTTCCAGCGAAATAAGGTTTTCGTTAGGGTGGCTAATAGACAGGGAGACTCTGCTTAGCTGTCTAGGGATGAAGTGGACAAGCTCAGGTAGCAATTTTACCATGATTTCCGGAAGGGTGACTTCTTTTTCAAGCTCAGCAACAGTTTGGTTAATGTCCACTGTTATGGGATTTGAGAAGGACCGTCAGGTACCCTACTGTGGCATGAGCAGGCATCTCTAAAATCGCCCTTATAAAGGGTATCTGTGACACCAAAAAAGTATTTTTGATGCTCATAAAAATCATAAAGGCTGTAATGCTTATTTGTGGGTAGGTTATGTAGTAATGCAGTCAGTTACGTCATCATTTTACCATGTGCCTCTCCTATCAGTTCAGTTTGATGGTTCTGTGGTGCGCTTAAGGACTACAGATTTAAAGTAAAGTACTTTTCAGAAAAACGGGTCTGCTAAACTAGCTGAGACAATGTGGAACAAGAGACCACTTGCATCTGAGCCTTATTTACTACAATGCATGAATCCAGCCATTACGACTGCTGACTCAACATGCCTGAGGGCCAGTATTTGCACAGACTTTATCACTGTGCACAGCCTTGAAAGATGAAAAGAACAAGATACTGCCTGAGATAAATAAACTGAACTGGTAGGGCTAATAAACAAAAGGTAAGGGCTTGTTTCCTACCAAATAAACTAAAATAATGTGCTTGTTTTGAGGCTAAAGAGGCTTTCAAACACTCTTCCTTTACAGCTGCTTTAGACTGATATAATAAAGCAGAATACTGGGCAAACAAACAAAATGAAGGCTCTTTTTGTATTGTGGCGTGACAATTAAAGCACATTTTTCCCACCAATGTTGTTATCAAAAAGTGTGACATGTGAAGGGCGCACTGTTCCACTTCCACTGTGATACTAGATGGATTGTGCAACCTATAGTTTTTAAAGAGAGTTGGGACGTACCATTGCGCTGAGAGTCCAGGTGGGTTTTCATGTTGCAGAGTTCTCCTTTGATGTCTCCAGGCACTTCCATGCCTAACTTCTGATAGAATTCTCTCTGTTTCTTCATCTCCGCTGCACAAAAGAAAGAATTAAAATCTTACTGTTAATCATCATAAGCTGCTTCACAAAATATGCTTTGCATAAGAAAAATGTGTGATTAGAGGGTATTTTTGCTACCAGTTCACATGGATCTTGGGAATCTGTTCTATAAGACATGAAATACGCTTAATAGTGTCACGTTTTTTTAAGAAAAACAAAAATATGACCTTCACTACAGCAACAGAATTTTTTTTTTAGTTAAAATCTTATTACATTTTACTAAAGACTATATACATTTTCTTTCACTAATGTGTTCTAATGAATTATGCAAAATTAGGAACATTTTCAGATATTTGTTCAGAAACTAAACTGGGTTTTATGTTGTCTTAAAAAGATAGTTCACACAAAAATGTCATTAAAAATGTAACTCTGTCATTATTTATTCACATCCAAGTTGTTCTAAACTGTATAAGCAGGACCTAAAACTAACTTTTTGCCACACCTGCCAATGGCCGGTGACTTAGGAAAACAGTCCATAAATGTTTTTTATCAGCCATGAAACATATATTAATAGTGATTGTTCTTTGTCTTTTGTTGTTTGATTAACATTAAAAACACAGACAGCAGCGGGGATATTAGGCTGCTGTCACTTTAAGAGCTAATGTACGGATCCAATATACTGTTACACATGTTTTATTTCTCAAATGTTTACGTTCATTTAGGACATAACTGACTGTTTACACAAGGATACTTGGCAAGATGTGCATTTTGACATGATTTTTTTCAAATGTGTCTGTTCAAGAGCAAGAAGATGTGAAAGAGAGCTCAATTCACTTATCGCACACTGTCTGAGAAGCGGCTTTCTGCGTGATTGCTTCGGATGTTTAAACTTCCCACACAGTGCGCAAGTAACTAATTGAGTTCCCTTTCATGTCTTTTTGAGCTTCAATATTTATATTGGCAAGGCTTAAACTTTCGTGACGATGCAGTGCCGGCCAACTGACGATTTAGACAAAAGTGGACTTTTTCTGTCCTGACTTCTTCAAGGGGAGGGTATATGAGGAGGTAAATCTATGGGCTTTTTCAGATGTTTCGATCTAACGGACGAAATAAGCTTGAGCAATTTACATATGCCCAGAGAAAAACATAACATACGGAGCGCATCAGCTTTCGTTTCTGCTTTGATGGCCACAAGACCACGGCAAACTCAGTGAGTGCATGTTAGAAATCAGGAATGGTGAGAGAACATACGTATACGTATGCTTGGTACGTTTTTCATCTTCAAACCAAACTTTAAAATCTCGAACTACCTCTGGAAGTTGTTGAAAATGGACAAGCTCAAAACGTTTTAGACCCTGTTTAGACATTTGTATTTAGTGTCGTCCACTTGTGATCCAATCAAGCAAAACGCATCTTAATACCAGGTGTAAACAGGGTCTTTGTTCTGTTAAACAAAAAGAGGATATTTTGAGAAAAAAAAATACTATGGGAGTCAATAGGGACCAGAATCTTGTTACTAACATTCTTCAAAATATCTTCTTTTGTGTTCAACAGAAGAAAGAACCTCAAAAAGGTTTAGAACATATTCTTATATTGAGCAACACATGCTCTATATCTATATTTCTAAAAAAAAAAAAGAGACAAACCTTCTTGCAGTCCTGGCACCAACTTATAGACAATATCTTGCATTGTTCGGTCATGGCTGATGGAAAGGGAGAAATGGTAATGAATACAATTCATTTAAATAATATGCATTATTACAGCAAGAAACACAGCTGAAGGAAAACAAAGAAATGCACAAAAAAGATAACTAATAATATTGCAATTAGCATTTGTATTCGACAGGCATGTTTCCTCATAACTATGATCGTTAATTAGCATATAATGTAGTTCTTCCTCGTGTCTCTATATTCTCCTGTGACTGGAGGGTCTCAGGGCACGGAGGTAAAACCTATTAAGCGTGTATTGACATGTTCATCTATGTGGCGCCTGTGGTATGGCTGCCCGCCTCTGAGAACATGTTACCATGCTGCAAAACCCACAAGAGCCGGTTCCAAGCAGCCAACAGCCAAAACAAGCACCTGCTCTGAGATTCACAGCTCTTGTTGTGTTGCTTATACTTTCTAGGACACTGTAAATAAACTCTTAAAAACATCTGTAAAGATATCTCAAATTTTACAAGCATTTAACTCCTTTAAGGATAAGTCAATTCAAGTCACCTTTAGTGCTGTTGTAACGATCATCAATTATTAAATTTGTAACATTTGTAATTATTAAATTAAAACAGTTAATATATTTTTATTAATTATTATTTTTTATTTGTTATATATATGTAAAAAAAAAAATCTTTTGATCACATAAATATGTGTTTGCTGAATAAAAGTATTTAAATTTTGAATGGTAGTTCAAGAAATTATGTATATATATATATCTTCCCTGTTTTAAAAAAAAGCAACATATCACTAATAATAATAATAATAATAATAAATATCCAAATGATAATAACAATAATAAAAAAAAATTCTGTACATTACAGCAATAGGAATTAATTATCACCGCTAAATATTTGCCTAATTTTCTTTATGCAAAATAGTTTTCTCTTTGGAGATTTTGGCATTTCAGTTCAGTGAAAAAGCCATTGTGCCAGGTCAGTTCCTCTTAATAGCACATAATGACTTAGATCAGTAGGAAACTGATCTTAGATCTGCACTCATGCCACATTGAGAACACAGGCCACGTTCTGTGTCAGAGTCCAGCTTGCCGTTAGCTGATCTGCTCCCTGAGGCCACAATGCGAGAGAAAGACAGAAAGACCAGGATTGTGAGGCAGCAGAGCACCTGTGTCCCTGGTGCACAGCCAGAGCTGCCACCTGTTCCCAAATCCCAGCTGCCTGGCAGGGAAGGTAGAGGTCCAATTAGCCGCCACTGAGCTTCCACAGAGGGGGCCGGAAGGCCTGGTGGTGAGGGGGTGACTGGCATTTAGCTAGCTGATCAACAAAAGCTTCGTTTTGTGTGTGTGTGTGGGTGAATGTTTGCGCGAGTGCGAGAGAGACGAGGATCAATGAGCTGCCACTGTTAATACACACAAATCCAGTTTTCATTCACGATCAAACAGTGTGGCTCATAAATACCAGGGTGTTAAACTAAGGTCAGATTAATCATGCAGAGAGAGAAAAGAGCCGGTTTGATGGCGTACAACGTAACGTAACTGACCCCGTATTCTTATATTGTCTCTTCCTCTTATACCACGCATGGCTTTCATCCACCAGCAAGGCTGGGGCGTCTCTTTTCTGCCCAATTCAGAAGGCAGCGAGGAAGCGCTGGGATGATGGTGAATATTTAATGTGTTTGGAAATTGTTTCTCATCAGCGCGCGACTGCAAGCTTCTTTGCAGCTAAATTACGAATTATGAAAGAGCTGGCATCCGGCCCAGAGCACCAGCAAATCCATCAGACACAGAGGCACCGATGCTCAGGGGGTAGATGGATGACAGTTTATACACACCGAGCACATCTGTGTGTGTCTCTCAGCAGCAAGGCCTTTCCCTATTGAAACGGGAAGCCTGAGTGGTAGATTTGCTTTAAACGAAGTAAAAGCAATGCTTGCCACCATCTTCCTGTTATTGCTATTGAAGTTAACTCTAAATTAATTCTATATGATTGCTTAATCTCTTCAAATGTGACTTACTCTACTGTTTAAAAGTTTGGGGTTAGTTAGACTGAAAAAAATAATTTTTAAAAGAACCAGAGTGACAGTAAAGTTATTTATAATGTTATAAAAGATTTCCATTTCAAATAAATGCTGTTCTTTTGAGATTTCTATTCATTTTTTTTTAAATCCAGAAAAAATGCATTATAGCTTCCACATAAAAATATTAAGCAGCTGTTTTTAATATTGGTAAGAGGTGTTTCTTGAGCAGCAAATTAGTATATTAGAATGATCATGATCAAGGATCATGTGACACTGAAGACTGGAGTAATGATGTTGAAAACTCAGCCTTGCTATCACAGGAATAAATTACATTTTAAAATGTAATATTTCACAATATTACTGTTTTAATGTATTTTTGATCAAATAAATGCAGCTTAGGTGAGCATAAGAGACTTAAGCTTCAATGCCTTATGCAGAGCGCCCTCCAGAGGTCACTTCCATTTGAACCAGAAAAAAATGACCAACCAAAAAGGTGCAAAATTCTGCACTGTCCTGATAAATAAAGACCCTGCAGTTGTAATCTTGACTTTCCATGTGCATGCTCTACCCTGATTCACGGTCTGGATTTGTAGTAAACCTACTACCGATGGTCTGGCACAGCTGCTGTCCTTAAATGACATCACACAGAGAAATTCAGTTCCAGAAGTGTGTAAAACTTTCAGGTCACATCACCAGATGTTTTCTCTAGGATGTGTGTGCTGAAGAGGAACGCTCCACCCTGGGCATCAATAATTCACCCTCCGACAGAGAGCTGGAGGGAGCTACGTTGCCTTCAAATACCCATGTGGCTGTATGACACGCAACTAACACACATGCACACAACACCCAGCAGTCAAAGACAACGCTATTCACCGGTGTGCCTTTACGGACCCCTACTGGTCTGCTCTGAGGTTTACATTGATTGAGACGTGTTTGTCTGCTACGGTTAACTCTTACCCGATATACTGCAGTGGATGGCTCTGGTGAATGACGATCCGACACGTGGGACACGTGTTGTTCTCTTCAAGGTACTTCACCAAACAGCTCCTACAGACTATATATAAATATATATACAATTTAAACACAGTTAGTCAATTTATTTTGTACATATCACATTATGCATCATTATATTGATTTCCAAGACACAGGTATGTCACATTGACGTGAATTAAATAACTCACTGTTAAATAACAAATCAAAATCATTCGGCACAAACCTAGAGGCAAAAAATAAAAAGAATAGCCCTTCTAGTTTTATGACTAAAACTACTGTTCAAAGCTCCCATCACATGCTCAGAAACAAGCCATCGGTGGCACAATGACTCCCTCTAGTGTTCAATTCAATCACTGCTGTTCAAATACAACAAAACTTGGCTGTAACCAGCTAGTGATAGTTTGAGATACTAAACTTAATCATTTACTTATCCTTGCTGTTCAAACCATATGAGTTTCACAATAGGAGATCCTGATACTGGGGTCAGGTTCACATGATTTGTTTACTGTCAATCTTCCTGTCCAGTTTGCTGTTAGTAGCTGCAACTAGATCACTGAGCCAGCGAGTTGAACTCGAGAGCCAAATCAGTCCGATTCATGAACGATTCATTTGGACCAGTTTTGTGAACCAGATCATTCATCAGATGTGTCAAAAGATGTGAAAAGATGTGTCAAAATAATGATTTGTAAACAAATCAGGCATCACTACTTCTCACCTGAAAATGCCAAGGTTAAATGTTAAGATTTTAATGTAATGTAAATTTGGGTCTGTTCCTCACATAAAGATATCATATGTCTTCAGAAGACTTGGAATATAGTGCAAAAGTAATTTGGAACACTTTGATAATACTTTTTAGTGTAGAAATGACACTCACAGGTGTGTAAGCACTCAGTGACCGTAGTGGCGTCGATCAGGTACCCCTCGCAGAGACGACAGGTGATGTGGGCATTGATGTCCCACAGTTTAATCTTCCTGGTTAACATCTCGGGGTTCTGGACGAGAGAGAAATGGAGGGAAAAAAGGGGTTAAAAACATTTCACAACACAAAACCACAATCCAAACCTCAAGCTGTAGGGTCACACCAAGCACACTATAAAAAGTCATTTAGCATGTTTTTCATCAAAAGGCCTGTATTAATTACTAATAAATAAGATGCAATGATCAGGGCTCAGGAGGGCTATCTCATAGGTCACGGGGTCAACCCTACATTCTTAAAAATAAAGGTTCCAAAGTGGGTTTTCGCAGTGATGTCATAGAAGAACCATTTTTGGTTCCCCAAACAACCTTTCAGAAAACAATTCTTAAAAGAACCATTTTTTATTTAGTGGAATGGCAAGTTTCCATGGATGTGAAACGTTCTTCATGGAACCATTGATGAAAATAAAGAAACTTCATTTTTAAGCATTTATAACCCAACTTGTTAACCATTAGGTTGCCTCCATAATTTACATCAAAACAAATGTAATTTTCATGTTTTAAGTGAAAACTTAGTTTTTCATTCGGCTAATTCCTAATCGACACTTTAAAGACAAATCATGTTGTTTGTTTTTGGATGTCTCGTGAAGCAGCCAGACGACTCTACTGACCAGTGTTATCTACTGCAGCACAAACAGAGTCAGGACACATGCTGCTCATATTCAATACAGATTAAAAAGATTATATTCATCACACCAGCTGCCCACTGGCAAGAAAATAATTAGATCTATGTTGCTTCAATATTTGTAATTCAGCTTTGAAGAACAATCTGTGTTGGAACTAAGTGGGATTTTTTTTAAAGCAATTAGTACATTGTTATCCATTTAAATTTAATGTTGAGAATTATCAGAGATCATCAGCAATTACAATACATTTTGGTATTAAGAGGAAGTACATAAATAATACACAAACCTCATCCTAAAGAATTCCCTGTCTTGTGCATATTCTATTTGAATATGGTTCTATTTATCAAAACCAAATCAATCTCATCAAGTTAGTGTTTTAAGCATTTCTACATTCATTCCAAAATAATAACTAAAGGCAATAATAATTTAAACAATATATTTTATTTGTGTATTGATGTTTTTCTTTGTAATAGTCAACTTAGGCTATTTTGGATCATCTGTCATGCTCCGTTAACACCGTCTATCACAGACACGAAGATGTTTTTTTTAATTTTACCAAGCTGGTATGCGCTCTTTTTAATGTCATAATTTGTAATATGTGTGTTGTTTTATATGTAATATGGATTATTTTCTCATCCTATTTTTTTGAGGAGGCACTGCCTCCCTTGCCTCCTCGGAGGAAACGCCCATGATATAT
>RJVU01021200.1:2670982-2714895 GCA_003731715.1 Anabarilius grahami | reverse complement strand
TCAGTGTGGAAACACTTTATTTTTTAATCGAAGGTAGTATGAAAACTCATTTTAAAATTGATTATTCAATTCACTTCATTATGTTTTAATCGGGATCATCTACTGCACATAACGATATACCATGCATCAGACAATCAGACAGCCTGTGAAGTCCTGATTTTAACCTTTTTAAATTAAAAAATTTTCACAGATGCCAATTAAAGTGCTTTTTAATGAACTACCTACCTACTTATATCAGTATCTGCCACAAAAAGCTGTTTATTATCAGTTATCAATATTGTCCCAGAAACTCCCTATCAGTGCATCCTTACAAGAGGTTTTAAAAAAAGTTGATGACAATCAGATGTCTTTACTGACCTGGATTACAATTTGCTGATACCTCTCTAGATACCCACGCATGTTTCTTGCTGGCCTGCTTGAGTCCAGACAGAGAGACTCCCAGCCTGGGAGTTTCTGTCTGTTCACTAGCCTGTGAAATTACTGCACTTAAACCAGAAGTCATGACTGTAGGTTATCTTAGGATATGAGTAAGTGTGTATCATCAGAATCACAGCAGATCCAACAGCTCAACACAAGTACAAGCTCCAAAAACTTATTTGGTTTAAAAGTCAACATGAAATCAAAATAAATCCCAATTACTTTCTTAATACATTTTTCTAGTCTTATTGTGAATGACTGAATGCATGCTATTCAAAACAACACAATATTTGTCTTCATAATCTTTACTCAATATGTAGAATAATAAAGTGCTCAGCCTCTAAAGTTACTTTCTTTTACAAAGACACAGAAGTTTCAACTGACAGCTGACAACTCTTTCAAGATTCAAGCAATTTCCAATGGATAAAATCAAGGCCTGGCCCACATTTTTTTTCAATGAATATCCTGTTTCACTCAGAAATACAACACATTATGTTTCATGTTAACTTGAGAAATTCTCTTTGTAAAGTATCATAAAAATTTCATTACACTCTAGACCTCCCAAATTCCAGTTTACAAACTAAACTTCCGGAACAAATCAACAACAACTCAATCTACCATTGCTGAGGGCACCACTTTACTTTGTTGTGGCACTTTAGTGACATAAAAGAAAACAGATCTCTTTACAATGCAGGAAGCAGTGCCCTATCACAGCCTGCAGACTGGAGCCATGCGAATCTCAGTGGGTTTTAAAATAACATGACCAATATTTAGATCATTTCCACACAGAGCATCTAACATTTGAAGGATCAAACTGACATTGGTACAATTTGAATCAGTTGTTAGATTGCGTTTGGAGCTTAACCATCATGCTAGGAGGTTGCGCAGGAATTGAGCCGTGACCGAACCATCACATACATCACTGCTGTACCAACCAAATCAAACTGAACATACACACCACTGTACATTGTGAAAACACTTTGGATTTGAGACTTTGACCACAGATAGTAGGCTATGTTTTGTGTGTTTTGACAGCATATTCTTATCATTAAACATAATGGATTTTATCAGCATTTCCATACACAGATAACAAAACCAAATATTTGTCATTGTGATAAACAAGAATTCCAGATAAGAATTTCAGAGAATTTGGACTCGAGATACAAATATTTCACCGAAAAATGTCTAAGATCTTTATTCAATTTAAGACAATTTTAGTCCATGTTTTAGGTCTGTTTCTTAAGTAGTGTAAATGCAATTATATTACTTACTAAATTAAAAAACAATTGTAGACTGTACATTGTGAAAACACTTTAACAATTTTTCATTTCCATTGACTAATGCTGGGAATTTCAAAATTGCCAAATACTGGCCAATTAATTGGCTTGATTGAACAGTCTACAATTGTTTTTTTAATTTAGTAAGTAATATAATTGCATATATATATATATATATATANACATTGTTTTTCATTAATAATTTATGGTTTTTACTCAAATTATTTTACAGTAAAATTACATATAAAGCAATGTTCAACTATTTAAAAATTTTCACTGTATATGGTAGCAATATTCAAATAGTGGACCGGACGTGTTCCATCCGGACCGCGGGACATAATAATTGCGCAATTTTACCATTTCTGAGCAGCACGTCAAAACAACAGAGCGGTTCGTGCACAGGGCCGTTCATGGTAATGATTTTTCAGTGCTACATCCTTTAACATTTTTATTTAGAGCCAGTGATTCTCTCTAAAGACGTAAAGCTCACATTAAGAGCTGCAGATGATGCGGTTATTTTAACATCAGTAGCAGAAACAGTGAGAAGCAAAATAGATCCTTTTGTTGAAACACTGCAGAAAACAATTATTTTTCTGTCATATGATTTCGACTGTTTAACTAAACCAGGTTTGTGACAAGTTTTGGTTTTTTTCATATACTATATATTTAGCATTATTAATCAGCATATTAAGAGTATTTCATAACAAACTGTTATAATTTGGAAAATATTTAGAGATGGCAAGGGAAGACACCCCCATTATTTTCTCAGTCCCAAGCCCTTCTATTGGCCATAAACGTAGGTGTCAAAAAAAGAAAAAGAAAGAGTAGTGTGATTTTTTCCCTTTTTGTGCTACACAAAACATACGTGGGTTTACACAAAAAATATACACCTCATAAAGCTAAACATTTTATATATAGTAGTCAACATTTGAAGTGGATCAAAAAAAGTTAATCAAAGTTGTCCTAAGAAGAAGGTTTTAGGACAACTTTGCTGAAAGGTTTTGATCTACTTCAAATGCTGACTACTGTATAAAAAGCAAAATAATCCAGGCATTTTAAACACTGCAGCATAATAAACCTGAGGGCAGTTTATACCTCTCCTACTCCAGATACAGCTCTCTCTATTACACATGCAGTCAAAGATTATCACAATTTCAATCTCAGCTCGAGTTTTCCAAGAGAGAAACCAAAATCCATCGGCCAGTACACACTGTGGGTTTGCTAACAGAAACTACCTTGATGGATGAGCAGCAGTTGAGCAAAGGGTCATAGCCAAAGTCCTTATCTGACCTAGAAGAAAGGGTGTCTCATATACCACAGGTGAACATGGTTTTCATAACAGGGTGTGTCAAGACTTTTTCATAGAAAGCGTCCAGCACTAACACCTTTCGCCCAGTTTCTCACACATTTGCTGTTACAAAGGATCCGCTGTTATCCGTCAGCTCTATTGAAGTGCTCTGGGAGACGGCTGGGCACACAGACGCTGCCAGCTGTATGAAGCACTCTGTGAGGAGCTAATGAGGCGCCACAGTATGACAGACTTACTAAGCGGAGCAGTTTTGTCTCTGGAAAAATGGGCTTGTGTGTGACCCCAACGCTTAAATGAACACGGACCGGCAATCAGACAAAAATAGTGGTTCACGCTTGTTACAAACATTCTTTTTTGGCCTGGTGCTAAAAAAAAAAAAATCATCAATTGAGGAGTGTCGGGTCTGTTTGAGGAGCTGGGAGCTCTCTACGCCTACAGAGCTGGACTATAAGATTGCAGAACAATTGAGATTTACTGATGTCATTCAGCAACCTGATCATACTGCTTTTCAGAGTGCAAGAGCACCTGGCCTAATGAATTATTAAATGACAGATTCAATAAACTTAAAAAAATAAATTAAAAAAAAGCATAGTGGCGGGGTACTGTGGAAAAGCAATGATATCAGATTGTAAAAACATAGTACATTGATATAAGTGATTAAATACATAAATTTGACTAGTAGTCCAAGGTACTTCCAAGAAAACCATGGGATCATGTCAAAAATAATATGGTAATACCATGGTACTTGTTTGTGAGTAAAGTTCAAACATAACAGTATTTTTTAGCCCCTGATGTTAACTAGTACACCTAAAATTTGTGAATGATTCATCAATGCAAGTCAAGGCACATTACAGTACAAATCACTCCAACATGTACATAGTATATAAAAAACCCACAGCATTTTTAGGTAGCTGGGTGAAAGTCCAGCCAAAAATACTGAAGAAAAAAAAAAAAAATGTGTCTTACACAAACTGAACCTTGTTATACTTCAATAACTTCAATTCTCCTACACAGGTGACGTAGTGAATGCAGCGCAGGACTTCTGTGTTCTACGTCAGAACAGCGACTCATTTTTGGCCAGCTCCTTCATCAGCATTAAACGAATGCATCGTGGTGCTCGCATGTACAGCGTCGGCCAATACTGTGCCAGCGTTCGGATGTAAACATGGAAGTGCTGCACTGCGTTCACTACGTCAACAGCATAGGAGACTGACGGGGAAGAGAGAAAAAAAAAATTTGAAAAATTTTTGAATTTTGTTTTTGCACACAAACAGTATTCTTGTCGCTTCATAACATTAAGGTTGAACAACTGTAGTCACGTTAACTATTTTAACAATGTCTTTAATACCTTTCTGGACCTCAAAAGGTCCAATGACGTTGCTGTCTATGTGGTTCAGAAACCATAGGATTTCATCAAAATTATCTTAATTTGTGTTCCGAAGATGAACGAAGGCCTTACGGGTTTGGGACGACATGAGGGTGACAGAAATTTCATTTTTGGGTGAACTAACCCTTTCATTTTAAATAATCCAACAGTCTGTCATCAGTTCTCTCTTAGCAGACACTTTCTTACCAGTCTTACTGTTCTTCTTCTACAGAAGAGTGACCTTTGCAATACTGACCCATATCTGAAAACACCCCCAACTAAAAATTAATAGGTTCATCAGACGAGAAGGTATGAGGTATGACTTTATTATTAAAATCCCATCTCTTAAATTCCAGTAGTTAACCTCATTAAAAAACATCTAAATCACACTTAAGCTGGGTTCATCGGCTTATTGCATGGAATCTTTTAACAAGGCATGTATTGTTGCGCTAAAAACCCTCATCAGTTTTACAGGCTATAGGAGGAAATTTTACATTGGAACTTGTTTGTGTTCCAGAATGTGCAATCACACAGAGAGAGTAACTGGTTTTTCATCCAAATGTGAAGCAAATCTTTTCAATGTTTGCAAAAAAGGGAAAAATCAGGTGAATTAGGTGCGTTTCCATCAAGTTGTTCGAGTGGATGACAGCGGTATTGTTAACCTAGTAACCAACAGTAAATAAAATACCATCAGCGGAAAAAGCTGATTAGTCACGTGGGTTTAATGTTTGTCAGAATTTATTTGGTGTTAAAATGCGTTTCCATCTCCCATTATTCGCATTAACTATTTTTCGTACAAGTCAAAAACCACCTCAAGCGAGCGTAAAAACTTTGTGAAATTTGGCGTTTCCATCACTCGTTTCTGATACGATACTTCAAAATGCACATAAAAACAGGGTGATGGAAACATAGCTATTGTGTGGTTGAAGGTTATTTCCTTGAGAATATGTTATGCAAGAAGCACCCAAGTAGCATGCTGACCCTTGTGTAATTCAGAGACTGTATCCTCAAAGACTAACAACATTAGATCATATGGTGAGCTTTGAGCACAATACTTAGAAGGAGGAGCAATATGTAAACTCAGTGGTTGTCATTTGGGGTTCATTCTTGTGTTTAAAAATACAATATAGCAGTAACATGACATCTACAGTCATTGTCAGAATTATTGGCACCCTTGGAAAATATGAACAAAGAAGCCTGTGGAAATAAATCTGCTTTGTTAATCCTTTTGCCCCCAGTTTCACAGACAAGGCTTAAGCCCTATACTAAAATGTTATTGATTTATGGACTTAAAGATCTCTATAACTTGAGCATTCATGGCACAATGTTTCTCCTGGTTTCCACGTCAGCGCTGTTTGATCCGATATCTACGGTTTATAACAGAGAGCCGGCGCCAAATTTGAATGCTGCTCACTAGATCTCGCAGTGATATTATTAAGTCTGTGGTGAATTCAAATGCTTTCTTTACTAGATCTCCCAGCGCTATGTAGTAACAGTATCGCATGATCAAGATCGGCTTGTGAGTAGCTTGTGACTCGCGCTGCCGCTGCACTAACATTAGTCCGAACTGATAAATGGTCTGTGAAGCACAAATGAGTAGCGCAGTTTCATTCCGCTTTCATTACGTTTGCCATTTTTATGTTGGCCAACATTGTGGTGGTCCAGTGTGACGGGCTAACAAACTTTTGCTCGCAAGGGCAGGAAAAATTGTCGCAAAATGTGACCATTTAGTTGCAGTCTGGAGCCTTGTTGGTGCTTCTCATCTTCCGTTCACCCCACTAATTTTCTATAAGGTTCAGGTCAGGGAACAGGGAACAGGGACGGCCATAGCAGAAGCTTCATTTTGTGCTTAGTGACCCATTTTTGTGTTGATTTTGATGTTTCTTTTGGATCATTGTCCTGATGGAAGATCCAAACACTGCCCATTATAAGATTTCTATAGCAGATTTTTTATATCTGTTGGTATGTGATAGAATCCATGATGCCATGTACCTGAACAAGATGTCCAAGACCCTCCAGCAGAAAAATAGTATCCATCACTATATTTAACCATGGGAATGGGGTACATTTTATTCCTGTTTGCACCAAACTCATTTGGTGGGTTTGCTGCCAAAAAGCTATTTTTTAGTTCCATCTGACCATAGAACCAAGTTGTGTTTGCAGTTCCAGTAGTGTCTGACAACTGAATATTCTGGAGTTTGTTTTTGGATGAGAGCAGAGGATTTTTTCTTGAAACCCTCCCAAACAACTTGTGGTGATGTAGGTGCTGATTGATATTTTTGTCTTGAGGCTTTCTGACCCCAAGACTCAACTAATCTCTGCAATTCTCCAGCTGTGATCCTTGGAGAGTCTTTGGCCACTCAAAATCTCCTCACCGTGTATTAGGACGATAATAGGGGCTTTCGCACCGAATAGTTCTAGAAACTCAGTTATAGAAACTAGCCACTAGAATAGTGGGGAACTAATTACTCTCCCGGGCCATGTTCCTGGTTGCATTCGCACCAGGAATAGGAACTCAAAAGCGGCCAACAGCGGCGTCTTTAAGCGCGGCATTTACAGACGCTAAAAAACGGTGGATGGAGGATGTCGTGATCAAAGCTGTGTTTGTTGTGTGTCGTGGGTTGTGATAATGGAGATGGAATGTAACGCATAATTTACATGACTGAAAAAGCAAAAAGTGGGGCTAAGAGAACAACTCTGCAGACAACAGGTTTATGCCGGTATCGCGGTTTTTCATGTTCGTGAAGTAAATATGTTTACACAGCTTTTTAAAATTGTGTGAAATGGTGGAAATGTGAATTTTTATTGCTTTAGCTATTTTCTTACAGCCACTTTCTATTTTGTGAAACTCAACAATCTTTTGCTGCACATCAGAACTATATTCTTTGGTTTTACTCATTGTGATGGATCATTGAGGGAATTTGACCTTTGTGTTTCCTCATATTTATACTCCTGTGAAACAAAAAGTCATGGCTGAACAATTTCATGTTCCTAGTCACCCTGCTAAAAATGTAAATATGAATAGGAATATAGGCTATTTCAGAGATATTTTAATCATAAGAATTTCTAGAGATGCCGATAATTGTGGCAAACGTGTTTTGGAGAAAAACATTTATTTCATAATGTGATTTTCACAGCCATCTTTGATCAAATGTACCAAAGGTGCCAATAATTCTGACCATGACTGTATGTGGGACTTGATTAGGACTGGTTCAATCACAACTAAAGCACTTTGGTTCATCCAAAACAATTCCATTATTTATTTCCATTTCCAATTTCCATTATTTCCAAACAATACCATTATTTACTCTCATTTCTTTCTTAAATGAAACACAAAAGGAGAATTTAGGCACAATATTTATGCTTGTTTTTTGGACAATAAAAGTGAACAGGGATGGACACTGACATAAAATTACCATAGAGTAGTCCATACAGCTTACATTTCAGTCAACTGGTCACAATTCTCCCAATGATCTCCTGTTATGTTCCATAGAAAAGTGAGTAAATGATGACAATTTTCATTTTTGGGTTAACTAAAAATAAACCTTTCATTTTTAAAATTTTACAAATAAAATGTTTAAAAACCCCAACTCTCTAAACGTTGTATACAGGAAACACCCCAAGCTCTCACTTCACCTACATTTAGGGAAGTGGGACTTGAAGTGAAGGGACTTGAAGTCAGCAGCACAATTCATTCACTATGACCCTTATGAAAAAGGAGTAAAAACCACAGACAACCAGATAGCCATCGCTAACTGCTAGTTATCATCTAAAATAGACATAAAACATACACAACAATAGAAATGGACAACCGTAAAAACTAGTGACACTGGCCAGGTCAATTAATCAGACAATATTTGCCCATTTTGATATTTTTAGCATTGCCCAATAACACTTGGCACATTAAGAGAAGTATGTCAGTTTCAAAATCTTTTGACGTTAAAAATAAGTTAACTTTTTTTAATATGTTAATTTCTTTAATTCTCATGTGCAATCATTAAATTATATATTATCATATACAATAATCCAATGGGGAAAAAACAACCCAGGCTCATTACGAAAAACATGCCTGTGGTGACATTTCATTTTGAAAATTATATTACATTGCTTCTAGCACATTTCCCTATACATTCAAAGTGAAATGTCCAGTGAATGGCCCTAAAAGTGGATTGAGTTTTATCAAAGTCATTTTAAGACAAGTCATTTCATTCGGCGGCCATCTTTGAAACGCCTCTCAGCATGCAACAGCAGCTCCTATCTCTTTGAATGGGGAAACATCATATTCTCCAAAGCTGTTCACCAAGCTTACGATTAAATTTCATATTCAAGGTTAATGCTCTATCGCATTTGAAAATAATGTACCACCTACACTAAACCCTACCATAAACCGAACCGATAGTGTTAACAAAAGCAAACATTAGATAAAAACCCATTTGCTAAAGCAACCATGCCATTTAGCTTGCAAAATCTTTGAGCTCTTTTATTATGACTCGTGTTTCAAGGGACACGTACCCGAGCAAATGCAGCAGCGTACCAGGTAAGCTACCAAGCAAGTTTAATACGTCAGAAAAGCTGTACATATGGAACTGATTATGTGGCGAAAATATCAATATGCATTATTTTATAAATCATGCATTATGGTAGAAGTGTTTATTTACATCTATATAGGTTTATTAACATCAATCCACAATGAAACACTGAGTGATTACATGAGAAATTATACTGATTTTCAACAAGTTGTACTGCATCTTTCAACATACCTTCTGACGTCCATTTATGTTTAATTTGTGCTGTAACTAGTAGTTAAGAGGAAGAGATGATCGGTTCATGTGCTATTGAACTGAGGAGCTACAGCGATCTGTCACACCGCATTAAAGAGTACCAAAACAGTATTGTTTGAATTTTGTAATAAAATTGACAGAATTTGAAAACTGAGACACGCTTATTGCACACTACAAAGTCTTGTTCATTCATTAACTGAAAACAGCATAGAACAAAAGATCAATTCTTAGGATTTAAAGGGTTAGTTCACCCAAAAATGAAATTTCTGTCATTAAGTATTCACCCTCATGTCGTTCCAAACCCGCAAGACCTTCTTTCACCATCGTAACACAAATTAAGATATTTTTGATTAAATCAAAGTTTAGTTTTTTTTCTCTCCCATAGAAAGCAACAAAATTACTACATCCAAGGTCCAGAGAATTAGTAAAGACATCGTCAAAATAGTCTACATGACTACAGTAGTTCAACCGACAAGAATACTTTTTGTGTGCAAAAAAACTAAAATAACGACTTTATTCAACAATTTTTCCTCTTCCCTGTCAGTCTTCTAGGCAGTTGACGCAGTGCAGAGCTTGCATGTTTTACGTCAGAACGTCGCCGACTCCTATGTCAGCATTAAATGCATGCGTCTTGGTGCTCACGTGAACAGCGTTGACCAATACTGAGCCGGCGTTCTGACATAAACACGGAAGCGCTGCACTGCATTCACTGCGTACACAGCGTAGGTGACTGACAGTGTAGAGAAGAAATTGTTCAATAAAGTCATTATTTTTTGTTTTTATTCTCGTCGCTTCATAACATTAAAGACATTGTTGATATTTAAAAGAAACCCAAACAAATACGCTCCTCTCTTCATTGATCCACCTCCAAAACCAACCCTCCAATCCTAATCACCCTACTCCGAGTCGGTGTCAAACCCATACAGTCCATGGTCATACCTCGCTCTCGGGCTTGCGAGGCGAGTGCACTAACAATGACGCTAAAAATTCTCTAGCAGCCATCAGTGCGCCTCTTGCGATAGGTTTACCTGCACAACTCTCCCTAGCTGGCCTCTGTTACATACGCAATGCGAGAACGGATGTCTGTTTATCACAGCTGACGCGCAACAAAATAAATAATGCTTCACAAAAATAAAGCGCAGATGATGAATAAATGACAAGGAAGCACAAAAAAATAAAGGTACATTACACAATAGTAAATAATTTGTTGTTAGTCGCCAACAGCACAGCAGCTCCAGACAATCACTGACACTCAAACCCAGTGTTCCTCACTTGTGGAGCGGAATCAAAGCAGCCTCCGCGTCTGTTTTCAGGCCTTCCTGTTTAGCTCTCTCCAGCGATAGAAAGTTTTTCTAATATTAACGCGGGTCCTAAAGCTCTTGCCCAGTCATAACCCTTCATTTAAGTGATATTCTTCTGAGCTTTTCTCTTTTGTATTATCTCATCAGTCTTTCTTCAAATCTCCCTCTTGCTCGTTCTGTCTCCTCGACCGTCATATGCCCTCTAATGCTGATTGGCTATACGTTTGTTGTTGTGTCAGTCCGACTAACTTCCAAACAGCGTTTTTGAAATATCGCTTACCCCACCTTTAAGGTTGGACCACTGTAGACACATTGACAATTTTAATGATGTCTTTACTACTTTTCTGGACCTTGAATGATGGAAATTATGTTGGTTTCTATGGGGGGTAAAAAAAAAAAAAACTCTTGGATTTCATCAAAAATATCTTATTTTGTTTTCCGAAGATGAATGAATGTCTTACGGGTATGGAACAACATGAGGGTGAGTACTTAATAACATAAATTTCATTTTTGGGTGAACTAACCCTTTAACATCAGAAAGAGACCTCTTAAGTATGAAGCTGAACAGCAAATCTGAAGTTTGACAGATTTTAAAGGTGCCCTAGAATGCTTTTTCACAAGATGTAATATAAGTCTAAGGTGTCCCCTGAATGTGTCTGAAGTTTCAGCTCAAAATACCCCTTAGATTTTTTTTTATTCTTTTTTTTTAACTGCCTATTTTGGGGAATCATTATAAATTATCCGATTCAGCGCGTGTCCCCTTTAATTCCTCATGCTCCCCGCCCCCGCGACTCTATAATACATTGCATAAACAAAGTTCACACAGCTAATATAACCCTCAAAATGGATCTTTACAAAATGTTCGTCATCAGATCATGTAAGTATATTATTTATTTGGATATTTACATTTGATTCAGAATGAGTTTGATAGTAGCCTATGTGTGGCTAACGGGGCTAAAGCTAACATTACACACTGTTTGAGAGATTTATAAAGAATGAAGTTGTGTTTATGAATTATACAGACTGCAAGTGTTTAAAAATGAAAATAACGACAGCTCTTGTCTCCGTGAATACAGTAATAAACGATGGTAACTAACCACATTTAACAGTACATTAGCAACATGCTAACGAAACATTTAGAGAGAATTTACAAATATTTTTATTGCTCCATCTGCCATTTTTCGCTATTGTCCTTGCTTGCTTACCTGCATAACGTCTGATGATTCAGCTGTGCAGCTCCAGCATTAATACTGCCCTTGTCTAATGCCTTGAACATGGGATATGCAAATATTGGGGGCGTACATATTAATGATCCCGACTGTTGCGTCACAGTCGGTATTATGTTGAGATTCGCCTGTTCTTCGGAGGTCTTTTAAACAAATGAGATTTACATACGAAGGAGGAAACAATGGTGTTTGAGACTCACTGTATGTCATTTCCATGTACTGAACTTTTGTTATTCAACTACGCCAAGGTAAATTCAATTTTCAATTCTATGGCACCTTTAACAGTTTATGAAGTGAGAGCTGAATCAATCTCAAAGAAACCCTTAGTGAATTCACACTTGAGTCACACACGTTACCTGATTTAAGGCCTTCAATCCACTGAATCAAATCTACATACTGTAAACGTAAACCAACGTCTCAGCAAAATCAGGGTCAAATTTCACTGGCTCAATTTTAAATGCGTTTTGTTTAATGTGACATAACTTCACATCATTGGAAATAACTGCCTACACTGCTTAATGCCAGACCACAGGCTTGACCGGTTTTAGAACTTGCTTTTCTGGGTATGCACTAAAAACATGGACAAACTGAAAGGCATTGTTTTCATTGAAAACCATTTAACTGTTGCAGGCACATAAGCAAGGACTGCGCAATAGCCACAGGCCACATGTTTAAACCGGTCTTACAAAAACACATTTATAAGTGTTCTAAACTTAACAGCATAAGCAACACATGTCTCAGGATGACATGTATAAACTTCATCAGGCTATCACACACTTAATACAAAAGAATCACACAATAGGCATGACATTGACTAAGCGATTAATCATGCATTAATTAAACGTCTTCTGAATGTTTGACTCACTAGTTATGTCTGCGACTATGATTAGTGCGTGAATCTCACAAAACCAGTCAAGAGCATGTCATGTTTCAGCGCAAAATCAAAATAAGAAATGTTTTGGGTTTTATAGTACTATTCTTTTTTAGCATAGTGACATTATTTTCATGAGCTTAACTGTCATTACAGCAATTCATACATATATTTTTCCCCATCTCAATGGTCAATCTAAATACTGTGATATGCTAATGAGATTTAGGGGGGAAATGAGGTTAACTGTCATGAAAATATTACAATGTGACAACATTAAAAATCTTAATGGTCCTCAAAATAGACTTTACAAAGATATTACTTTTTTGCTTTTTAGTTTGTTCTGAAATGCTTGACAGGTTTCATGAGATTTTACTATCGTAGAAAGGCCTCATTGTAAACAGCATGACATTATGTTGGTGTCATTAGATCAAATACACCAGAATACATTTTAGATTTTAAGATAACCAATCTAAACCAACACACATCTTGACTTAAGACAAAACATGCTTCATTGGTCAACATAGTTATTAGAAGCCAGAACACAGAATTTCATTGAAATTTCACAGCTGATTCTCAGCCAAAAAAGAGAGAGAGAAATCAATGTGGATGCAAACCAATGTCCAGACCTGACAACTCCATATGTCCATCATGTAGGGGTGAGGATCCCAGGGGGTATAAGGAGGACTGGTTTGTTCACAACTTTGGGACAACGGAAAACTGTCTGTACTCCAATCAATACTGTAACAACAATATCATGTTTGTCATCCCCCCCAGCTAAAATGTAAAGCATTCACAAAAGTAAATATCTCAAAACACATGAAGTAGGACTTGTTGGTTGTTCCTGCTCCAGGAGTCTGGGGTGCAGGTTTGCACATGCTTCCCCAATAACCCTCTGGGCTTTAACTTTTTCTCTGGCCCAGATTTCATTTTAGCTTGCATGCAAACCTGTCAGAGCATCAAACCCCAACTTTCAACACACAGATGGGGAAGATGATTATTATGATGGTCAGGAAGCTCTCAAGAACATTCAAGGCAAGAGGAAGAGGAGAATTGACCAACACAAGAAGTATAATCAGACACAGGATTGAACGCTAATGAAACTCCAGCTACACTAAATTACACTTTTTCCCTTCTTACAATAGATGACCCCGGTTAGGAGCTGCAGGGCCCGGTGTCGCCATACACACACATTTACACACGCATACACACACATACAGCACGACCGCACAGATAACAGCACGTATAGCCATGCAGAGCTGCCATCAAGCGGAAAAAAACACAGCGAGAATAAATGAAAACTCCGCGTTTGTCGTCCGAAAGAAAGCTCAGGAAACGCATTTGTGCAATGATCAGCGGGTATCGGTTCAAGTTTAAAGGAACAAACCTGTTTATGGCCAGAGCGGTCCGCTGGATATTGGGTTGAATCCGAGTTAAATCCACTATCAGTAAAACAAAGAGGCGAAAATGTCCGGCCAGTGCCGAAACAGGCCGAAGCAGCGCACCGAAGAGCCCCGCTGCGCATGCGCTGACTTTAAGAAAGGGAGGAGGGGTGGCTGAAAGATTAAAGCCATTGGAATATACTTTAATGCGTTTCATTCATTCATTACATTGAGTGATTATGCTTAAATTACGACTTTTGACATAAATTACATAATATAATAGGCTGTATATTTTCATTAAATTATCATATAGATATTATTACGTTAGGCTACTACAAAAATTCACTAAAATAAAAAGCACATTCCAAGAATATGGTACTCTTTGGTCTCTTACGATTTTTAAAGAAAAGAATTTGAGACACAAAAAGCTCAGTAAATAAATAAATAAATAGCACATCAAAAAAGTTTAAAAGATTTTAGCCTATCTTGGGGTCCTTAGGAATAAGTGTTTCCAACATTTAGTAAAATCATACCGCAATGTCATCATTTTGACAAGGTCTGTTCAATGTATATTCGATTGACTGTATAATTGCCAATAACATCGTATTTTTCCCATTACAAAACATTCCTTAAACATGTGACACCTGGAAGCCAACCCCCTAATTTATTAGAAATATTAAGTAAATATTAAATAAACAAGTTTATCAATAACTACAAACCAAAATTTGGTCCCAATAGCTGCTGATGATGATGATGATGATGAAGATGATGATACAAAACCCTGAAAATAAGTTCTGTTCTAATAATACTAAACAAACATAAATAAAGACCCGGATGAGATGCATGAGATGCCACTGATTTAAATGAATGTTGACGTATTTTTTAGAATCAGATTGTTTTGGAACTTTTCTTGATGCTGACAAAACTTTGCACTTTCAGGAAACCGACCGGCGCTATGACAGTGAGCCACGGGTTGAAGGGAGTGGTGATGTGATTGTGGATTGGATGTTGTAATGTTGAAGCCGCCTAACAACTCTCATTCACCGGTTTACTTGGCTTACATGCGAAACCAAAACCACAACAATGGTCTATTTCTTTTAAAGATAGACGTGCTCTTGAATTTAAAGAGTCCACTGCCTGGAAACTCTTGGAAATGAAACTGTTTATTTGTGATTTGTGTAGATTGTTGACAGAATTGTTTTGGAACCAAATGGATACACCGCTCAGGACGGTTTGAATTTTGAAGAGTTTTTTAAAACTCTACTAATGTGATCTGGTTGAGGTTCGGGTTTGTCATCATGGATGATGGAAGCGCGGAGACTGAAGCGCTCATCGGGAATTCGAGTGAAGATGTTCGGTCTCACCTGGACGGAAGAAACGCTGCTGCTGAGCTCAAAGTTTACAAAAGGAGATGGTTCATCTTGTTTGTTCTCTGCCTGCTAAACTGTTCTAACGCTATGGTAGGATGTTATAACCATACAATTACAAAGTTTGAGTTAACTAAAGTGGTGTTGTGCTAACAGAATATTTCCACACCTTATAATCGAAATCGACTTTCTTAATATTTCTGGTCTTGTACTGTACACGATTCATCAACGATGAACATTGTTTGCCTTCCTAATCTTCCATGAAAATATTCTGCATTTTTATTAAGTAGAAAAATGCCAAAAGAATATATCTGAATATATCTTGAATATAGAAATCTGAATTACTCCGCCTCTACAAACAACGTTTGTTTTTGCTGACGTCACGAAGCCCCTCAGCCAGAGTTGCAAAATTGGTTTATTTTAAACACGCAATGAAATTAACATTTAGGTTTTGTGGCCTTTAGTTTATACCTGTTAACTTTCACCTAGTACGTATTTAACAAATATACATAATTTACAGTCTTTTTCTTCCTGTAAAACGATTTAGGAAAGTTCACACGCTCCACTAGAGGCTTCAGTCTACAGGGTCATAACAAGGTCTTCCTAATAGCCCAGCTGTAGTAGGACATGGATATGTCCCCCTGAGGCTATTATCTCTGAAGAGGGCGTGTGCCAGAAAGGGGCTTGTCAATCTTAATTTCGCACCCGTGGCTCCAGTGGGACTTGTCATTTGCACGGACACCATTGTATATGTGTTACAAGGCCAAGACGTCCAAAGCTGTTCATCTGAAATACGAGAAATGTACATCGTGTCTTGGCACACTGTGTTAAAGCTTAGCAGATGGTGTAATTCAGGGCTTATTTAAAGATTTCAATCTTGAGGAAATCTGATAACGGCCTAAACCTGTAGATGTGGTTCAGGATTGTAGTCCCGTGCATGTGTTAAGAAGGAAGTACAATCAGTAATGGCAGTTCATTTTAGGAAAGAATCTTATGTTACACAAAGTGCACAAATGATTTCTACACTGACTGTGAAAACAGCATCTATTCATTTGAATTAATGTGAAACAGCATCCCAGTAAGTTGTGCAGTGGTGCATGAAATGACAGTATTGTGTTTTGGAATCAGCTGACTGCCATCTGTCACGCTGCTGCTGCACACATATAGTATTCTTGATAGCAAACAAGGCTTTTGTGTGCAACAGTGTAAATGAACAATCAAAAACATTGCAAATGGTCACTGCACTGCAAATAATGCTTTTCAGGGGTGTAAAGTACTTAAAGTCGGCATGAAACGGAAGGTGCGATGGTCTTTTTGTCCATTTTGTGACGAATATCTGGGTGAAACGGCTTCTCGAACAAGAAAAACTGAAGGGCGGGACTTGATTCTGTCCATCGGGAATTGATTGGATGGTTGTGGTTTGCTATTGCTGTGATGTCATATGAGTGACAGGTTGTCCCGCCCTCGCACCAGTAAACACGTGCACGTCCTGATATTGCTGAGTTAGATGCGTTCCTGGGTCAACTTATTTTGTTGATCCTGGAACAACATTCTAGTCTGAAAATTTAGTCTTAACCCTATTCCTACCCCTAAACCTAACCCTACCCATAAGTTATCCCAAAAATCAGAGGGAAATGATAGATGAATAACACTGATGTAGAAGCACCAATTCATGATTTTAAGCCTAAACTTGACATAATCTGTAAACTTGTCCCTCAAATCTGATTGGTTGATTTGAATGTTATTCCAGGATCAACAAAAATGTTGACTCAGGAACAAACAGGTCATCAGAGAAGAGATGTCGCTGCAAGAGGGAGTGGTAGTTATTTTGATTAAAGATTACGAGGGTACATCATGAATTAAAATAAATTGATGTACACGGATAAATCGTATAAAATAAATACTGCAATATTCCATAAAAACAAGAACTGTCCATTTTCATTTCTTCATTACTACTGTAGTAACATTAAAAGTGAGTACTTGTAGTGTTACTAAATGACATTCCTAAAGGTAATCTTTTTTTAAAACTTTTTACATTTTTTCCCCCTTTAAAATCCCATATTCTGAACTCAAGTATAATTTCTCAGTACGATTTACACCCCTGCTGCTCATTCACATGCACATCACTGTGTGTTTGTCTTATTTAGCTCATGTGAGGGCCCCTTCTGACCTGTGGTTTCTGTTTTTTTGCAGCTTCAGCAGTTAAATGTTGAACTGAGATTTTGTGTCATATGAGCAAGCCGGTCTTGTCTCATGCAATTCATTCATTTTATCAATTCAACCATATCAGCAGCATAAATAAAGTATTGTCTTTTATGTTATATTGTGAACTATGCATCTGAATAACTCAATGTACATATTGTAGCTATACCTTTATTTTTATTGTGTTCAATTTCTCCACAGTTATGGCTGACCTTTGCACCCGTGGCTGACCAGACAGCACAGTATCTGCAAGTCTCTCTAAATCTGGTCAACTGGCTGTCGCTGGTCTATGTACTCATTGCCATTTTCTTCAGTTTGATCACAACATGGGTGCTGGACACACTGGGACTGCGCTTCTCGGTATACAGAGACGTATTACTCTCTACCATAAGACAATAAAGCAAATCTAGTTAAGTTTTGTTTACCATCTGTTATAAAAACAAATAAGGGCTAATTACAGTTTTTGCCAAATACCATTATTAAAGTTAGTGTTCCTATACTGTAAAAGCCATAAACCAATAATGCATCTCTTTTTTTGGCAGTGTTGACTAATATCACAGTTTTATTGTAAGTGTATAATTATCTGTGGTATTTTGGCAGAAATTTTGGTTAGGCCTACCTTCATTTTTTAAATATGGCATGGTGACCATGCCCTATTTAAAAAATAAAGATTAAAATGAATGTCTTATAATAATAATTAATAATGATAATAATTCCTTTCATTTATATAGTGCTTTTCTAGGCACTCAAAGTGCTTTACATATTGAAGGGGGAATCTCCTCAACCACCACCAATGTGCAGCATCCACCTGAATGATGCGACGGCAGCCATATTGCGCCAGAACGTCCACCACACACCAGCTATAATAATGTGGAATATAGTTTTCAATGATATTACAATGTATTTTTCCAAATCGTTTTGGGGTTTGTTTGTTGTTGTTTTTCTTCTTTCTTTTTTTTCTTCCAAACTTACCGACGCCACTTTTTTTCTGCAAAACCCGACCTGTGTAACGTTTGTCTGTACGGTAATTAGATTCTGATATTGACTGCCACCTAGTGGGTACCACCTCAGTGTAGTTGATTCTTTAGTAACGTCAATGGAGAGTATTGGATAAACAACACAAATAAATGAAGTGGGGAAATAATCATAATTCTATCATATATAGCATTATATTATTATGTATAGGTCTATCGAATAAATACACCACCAAGCGTACGTTGATGGTTGATACTAGCTGTAACGCACATGCGCTATTCGTTCTGTCTGCATCTGGGACCAACTATTTTGCGACTATTAAAGTTTGCTCAAAATTTAGTGTACTTGTCATTTCGTCAAGTAATATAAAATTTTATTTCTGTAAATAAAATATTTTAATAAAATATTATTTAATTGTGTTGTTTGGTAAGAAAACATTTCTTATGGAATTAACCTTAAAGTGTTAGTTAACCCAAAAATGAAAATTATGTCATTTATTACCTTCGTTCATCTTCGGAACACAAATTAAGATATTTTTGTTGAAATCCGATGGCTCAGTGAGGCCTGCATAGCCAGCAATGACATTTCCTCTCTCAAGATCCATTAATGTACTAAAACATATTTAAAACAGTTCATGTGAGTACAGTGGTTCAATATTAATATTATAAAGCGACGAGAATATTTTTGGTTCGCCAAAAAACCCCAAAATAATGACTTATATAGTGATGACCGATTTCAAAACACTGCTTCATTAAGCTTCGGAGCGTTATGAATCTTTTGTGAATCTTTTGATTTAAATATGTTTTTAGTACATTTATGGATCTTGAGAGAAGAAGTGTCATTGCTGGCTATGCAGGCCACACTGAGCCATCGGATTTCAAGAAAAATATCTTAATTTGCGTTCCGAAGATTAACGAAGGTCTTATGGGTGTGAACGGCATGAGGGTGAGTAATAAATGACATTATTTTCATTTTTGGGTGAATTAACCTTTTAACAAAAGATTCATCCATTTTATCCTATTTATTTATTTATGACATTTTTATTATAAACTATTATAATGATTATAATTTTAGCTAAAGTCATCAAACACAGTGCATAATTTGGGATTTGGTGGGAAAGACTCTCTGTTGAAATTGTTCATGACATATAAGAAAAATGAGTTTCTTCCTGTGGTGGAAGGTGAAAAAACTCCACAGAGTCAAAAGAAACAGCCTTATGCTTTCCTTTCTTTCTGTCTTCTGAATCACAGCTAATCATGGGCTCATGGCTCAATATGTTGGGCAGTGTCCTGCGTTACGTTGGAGTGCTGAACTGCATCCCAGAGTGGGCTGTGTTCCCTATGGTCATGGGAGGCCAGACGCTGTGTGCCTTCGCCCAGCCTTTGGTCATCTTTGCCCCCACCAAGCTGGCAGCTCTCTGGTTCCCTGATCACCAGAGGGCCACAGCTAACATGATGGCTTCCATGGGTAACCTACTGACCCACAGCTCATGCTTTATATGGTATTTATTTCTATGTGTGTAGAATGGTAATATTCTTCTCTTTTGTTTTCAGCAAATACTGTTGGACTGCTCTTTGCGAATATCTTCTCCCCCATGATAATTAGTTACACCAATAATCTTGTTATGCTGGTAAGACCGTTTAAGTCAGAACTTTGTCACAAACAAATTTTAATTCTTGTCTGATCTCTAACAGTCCTGTTGTCTCTCTGTCTGGGTTGTAGCTCTTTATATATGCTATACCTGCCACCATAGCCTGTTTCCTAGCAACAGTGGGGATCCGTGAACGCGTTCCCCCGACACCCCCCTCTGCCAGCGTGGTGACCTCCAGCTCTGAACCTTTTCTACAGGGAGTGAAACTGGTACTACACACACTTATGAACAAACTGACATGACATACAGATCTCACAACAACTCTTTACTGCATGGCTAATTAGCGTTTCTCCAAAATGTATGAAACAGCTTGGGGCTTTTGTCTGTCAGTTCATACTGCTGTCTGAGATTCACTGTGTTCTGTCACTTTTATTTACAGCTACTGACGAACAAAGCATATATGGTCCTGCTGGTGTGCTTTGGTTCGGGAATAGGAATATTCACTTGTTTTTCCACCTTGCTGGAGCAGATACTTTGTGTTAAGGGCTACTCAAATGTAAGAACCCAACACAGGATTATTGCCAACACAAAAACCCACAAGTGTACCTCAAACTGTAAAGCTAGCCTGTGCCATAATATATTCTGAATAACTAAAATCAAATTTTTAAAATGCTAAAACTGTAAAAACATTTCAAAAACATAGGGTGCGTCTCAATCATCTCTCTAGTTCAGTAGTCAGGACACTGATCAGGGAGTCGGCCATTTTAAGAGCTGTCTCAGTCGCAAAATCTTTCCAGTCCACTGGAATGCTCGCTCCCTGAAAAATCCCACAATGAACCACAAAAGCCAAGGAACATCGATGCTCATTCTGCTCCCTTACGAGAAATTGTCACATTTTTTGCAAAACATAAAACGCACAAGCCAACTTAATAAATATAATGACACGCCATAGAACATTCGAAAGACAAACCGTTTTTTTATTTTGTCATCATAAACACACATCACTAGACAGGTAGTGATTCGTGAACACATCTAGTTAACATTTATAATTACAAACCCGATTCCAAAAAAGTTGGGACACTGTACAAATTGTGAATAAAAAAGGAATGCAATAATTTACAAATCTCATAAACTTATATTTTATTCACAATAGAATATAGATAACATTTCAAATGTGGAAAGTGAGACATTTTGAAATGTCATGCCCAATATTGGCTCATTTTGGATTTCATGAGAGCTACACATTCCATAAAGGTTGGGACAGGCAACAATAAGAGGCCGGAAAAGTTAAATGTACATATAAGGAACAGCTGGAGGACCAATTTGCAACTTATTAGGTCAATTGGCAACATGATTGGGTATAAAAAGAGCCTCTCAGAGTGGCAGTGTCTCTCAGAAGTCAAGATGGGCAGAGGATCACCAATTCCCCCAATGCTGCGGCGAAAAATAGTGGAGCAATATCAGAAAGGAGTTTCTCAGAGAAAAATTGCAAAGAGTTTGAAGTTATCATCATCTACAGTGCATAATATCATCCAAAGATTCAGAGAATCTGGAATAATCTCTGTGCGTAAGGGTCAAGGCCAGAAAACCATACTGGATGCCCGTGATCTTCGGGCCCTTAGACGGCACTGCATCACATACAGGAATGCTACTGTAATAGAAAGCAAAACATGGTCGGTGAACACAATCCACCGTGCTATTCCCTGTTGCCGGCTAAAACTCTATAGGTCAAAAAAGAAGCCATATCTAAACATGATCAATGCCAGACCACATACTGCATCAATTACAACATCATGGCTGCGTAGAAGAAGGATCCGGGTACTGAAATGGCCAGCCTGCAGTCCAGATCTTTCACCCATAGAAAACAATTGGCGCATCATAAAGAGGAAGATGCGAGGAAGATGCGACAAAGAAGACCTAAGACAGTTGAGCAACTAGAAGCCTGTATTAGACAAGAATTAGACAACATTCCTATTCCTAAACTTGAGCAACTTGTCTCCTCAGTCCCCAGACGGTTGCAGACTGTTATAAAAAGAAGAAGGGATGCCACACAGTGGTAAACATGGCCTTGTCCTAACTTTTTTGAGATGTGTTGATGCCATGAAATTTAAAATCAACTTATTTTTCCCTTAAAATGATACATTTTCTTAGTTTAAACATTTGATATGTCGTCTATGTTGTATTCTGAATAAAATATTGACATTTGAAACTTCCACATCATTGCAATTTGTATAGTGTCCCAACTTTTTTGGAATCGGGTTTGTAATATTTGGCTTAAATGTGTTAAGGATATGTAACAGATCAATGTGTTTACACAGCATAACAAATAATATCAAAAATAATATCCTGCCTGTTGTTGATAAATACCACAACGTTGTACAACATACATACATAGATATACAGACAGACAGACAGTATTGCCAAAAGTTTTGGGACGCCTGCCTTTACATGCACATGAACTTTAATGACATCCCATTCTTAATCCGTAGGGTTTAATATGGAGTTGGCCCACCCTTTGCAGCTATAACAGCCTCAACTCTTCTGGGAAGGCTTTCCACAAGGTTTAGGAGTGTGTTTATGGGAATTTTTGACCATTCTTCTAGAAGCGCATTTGTGAGGTCAGGCAGTGATGTTGGCGAGAAGGCCTGGCTCGCAGTCTCCGCTCTAATTCATCCCAAAGGTGTTCTGTCGGGTTGAGGTCAGGACTCTGTGCAGGCCAGTCAAGTTCCTCCACACCAAACTCGCTCATCCGTGTCTTTTATGGACCTTGCTTTGTGCACTGGTACGCAGTCATGTTGGAACAAGAAGGGGCCATCCCCAAACTGTTCTCACAAAGTTGGGAGCATGAAATTGTCCAAAATGTCTTGGTATGCTGAAGCATTAAGAGTTCCTTTCACTGGAACTAAGGGGCCAAGCCCAACCCCTGAAAAACAACCCCACACCCCTCCCTCCACCAACCAAACTTTACACTTGGCACAATGCAGTCAGGCAAGTACTGTTCTCCTGGCAACCGCCAAACCCAGACTCGTCCATTGGATTGCCAGACAGAGAAGCGTGATTCGTCACTCCAGAGAAGTGAAGTGAAGTGAAGTGACATGTGGCCAAGTATGGGGACCCATACTCGGATTTTGTGCTCTGCATTTAACCCATCCAAGTGCACACACACAGCAGTGAACACACACACACCGTGAACACACACCCGGAGCAGTGGGCAGCCCTTGCTCAAGGGTCTCACCTCAGTCGTGGTATTGAGGGTGGAGAGAGCGCTGGATATTCACTCCCCTCATTGACAATCCCTGCCGGACCTGAGACTCGAACCCATGACCTTTGGGTTACAAGTCCGACTCTCTATCCATTAGGCCACGACTGCCCCAAGAAAACACAACATTCAAAGATCAGTGAATAAGACCACTTTATGATGATAAAATCATCATACAATCAAGCATCCAAACCCATTTGATCAGATTTTTATTTTCTCACAATTTTGTATTGTAACAAATGCTTTAGAATTACAGTTACAACAATTGGAGAAAAGAACACGTCTCCACTGCTCTAGAGTCCAGTGGCGGCGTGCTTTACACCACTGCATCCGACGCTTCGCATTGCACTTGGTGATGTAAGGCTTGGATGCAGATGCTCGCCATGGAACCCCATTCGATGAAGCTCTCTACGCACTGTTCTTGAGCTAATCTGAAGGCCACACAAAGTTTGGAGGTCTGTAGCTATTGACTCTGCAGAAAGTTGCGACTTGGCGTGCGCTGACCCCACTCTGTGATTTTACCACTTCGTGGCTGAGTTTCTGTTGTTCCCAATTGCTTCCACTTTGTTATGATACCACTAACAGTTGACTGTGGAATATTCAGTGTGAGGAAATTTCACGAATGGACTTATTGCACAAGTGGCAACCTATCACGGTACCATGCTTGAATTCACTGAGCTCCTGAGAGCAACCCATTCTTTCACAAATGTTTGTAGAAGCAGTCTGCATGCCTAGGTGCTTGATTTTATACACCTGTGGCCATGGAAGTGATTGGAACACCTGAATTCAATGATTTGGAGGGGTGTCCCAATACTTTTGGCAAAATAGTATAGATAGATAGATAGATAGATAGATAGATAGATAGATAGATAGATAGATAGATAGATAGATAGATAGATAGATAGATAGATGTGTAACCATTACTTTTGATCACCTGCCAAGTTTGTACAGTATTTAGTAGTGTTAGCTTTGTCAAGTCAAATTATTAACTTTGTCTCTGCATTTCTAATGTGACAGGACTTTGCAGGACTCTGCGGTGCAGTTTCCATTGTTTTCGGTGTTCTGGGAGCCTTTCTCCTGGGCCTGTACGTGGACAAGACCAAGAATTTTACAGAAGTCACTAAAATAAACATGTGTCTGACATCTCTGGGCTGCTCTGTTTTTGCTGTGGTGAGTATAGTGAATGATCTCAGTGTTTTTAACGAGTGCTTGACCTGAGATGTTGTCGTCCTGCTCTCCATCAGGTTTCCCAGTTAAGTGACCAGAAGATCATCATTGGTGCAGTATGTGCCTGGTTTGGTTTGTTCGGGTACTCTGTATATCCCATCGCCATGGAGCTCGGAGTTGAATGCTCATACCCTGTGGGTGAAGCAACATCCTCTGGATTGATCTTCGTATCTGGGTAACTTTTGTTTTGTTGTTTTTTAAACCAATTCTGTGGCTAAAACTCTTCACTTTAGCTCTTTGAACGTTTTATAGATTAAACTGATGTGTTTAATGTGATGTTTTTACCAGGCAAATTCAGGCCGCCCTGTATATGCTGCTGCTTCAAGCTCTGGCCAAACCAATGGCAGATTCTCCATTATCTGTATGTGCAACTGGAGCAGATGACAATTTAAGCTGGACAGGTGAGTGTTGCACTTATTTGAAATGATTCACATACTGTTTCACTGTGCAGTATGCTGTAAAAAGCATGGCAGTATTCCAATGGTGATTAGTTTCCTCCCAACATGCTTTGCAAGTTTAGTGTAGTTAGTGCACTATTTTCAATTCATCTTTCCAGGTAAACTGAATCCTGTGTGGGTACTAGGGAAAACGTTTAAAATGGGAACATGTCCAAATTAATCCAGCCTTCCGGCTTTTCCTGGTCGCTTGATGCCTTGATGAGTTAATGATAGAGTTGGGCTGAGCTCCAGGCATTCATTTGTTTTTCTCTCTCTCTTGCTCTTTCTCCTTCTCCTATTTGCACACTCACACACAAACACACATTGATAGTGCCAGTGCTGGTGATGGCAGGCCTGTGTGCTCTGGGCACCTGCTGCTTTGTTGGCTTTTTCCACACGGATTACCGGAGACTCTGTGCGGAAGCTACAGCCTCACCAAAGACAGTGACAGACCAGTCAACAGGAGACGACACCTGGGCAAACAGCACAAATGCATAAAAAGACGGGCTGATCTAACAGGGAGAGAAAGCTCTGATGATAGTGTTTACACACACATTAAAAAGACTTTTACCTCATTAACACTGAAAAGATGTGCCTTAAATGCTAGTATGTTTTACTTAAAAGTGGTACTATCTCAACCTCCATTAATGTTACATAAAACCTCATTACGCACAAAAGCATTTGTTTCTGTTAAAGAAACAGAATAGATCAAGGTACAAACTTTTGACCAAAACCAAATGTTTTATGCAATTTTAATCTCAAATGTTTTTATTGCAAAAAAAAGGGCACAGAAAGATTTGTGTTATTAAACGCATTATTATAATTTTTTTACGATAGTTATTTTATGAGGCAAGTAGTTGGAAGTTTAAAGTAAGCAACTAAGGCTATTAGTTAATAGCCTTAAGCAACCAAGTATGACTGCTAAACTGTATATGTTATCATATCAGTCACTGCAGGTTTTGTTTCTAAAAGAACTCTATGGTCTTTTTCTTCTCACTCAAGTAATATTATTTCTAATCTATATTTCATGGCAAATTCATTTATTTAGCAAGTAGCCATGTAACAAGCATGGTAATGTACAATAAGCTGGTCATTTACACAAATTTAACCCCAAATGGGTACTAAGGACCCATTCAAAACACATACTGTACATTATCTCTTACCAAATGTCTCTATTCCTGCTAACTGTACCAAAGCATTTGCTATTTTTTGTTTGTATGTAATAAAATAAATTTTATACAATCCAGAATACTGTTTATGGAAAAAGTCATTGTTCACCATTACACTCATCTATTACATTATCTTAAAACAATTGTCAATCATACCCAAAACAAGCAAACGTCAGTCCACAATGATGTTAAAGGTCTTTTTTTTCACACTGATAAGAACAACCACAAACATCATTGATTTGCTTTTGTAAAATCCCAAACTCTATTTTGTAATTCACAATCTGATAATGGTGAGATGCATGCAATAACAAAAGACACAAGCATGGCAGATTTTTTTTTGTTTTGTATTTTTGTAAGAAAAAGAAAAAGACATTTCTTTGTCCAAAACGTGGCAAAAGATCTCAATCTGCTTTACAGAGGCAAACCATTGATAATGCAGAATCACTTGTGACCCAACTCGACAACCCTTTTTCAATTGAAATGACATAAAACACATAAAAATACAGCCGAGTAGTTTCATACCATGGTTGCTTGAGTAAATCAATGATCTTCGCCATGGTTTTCTAAACGCTGGGCATTTTAAAAAAAGATCTACACTTACCACGGAGCCAATGACAATGGGTTAAAAAAAAATTTTTTAAAAAAAAGGGAAAAACTACAGAAACATATCAAGGGCCACACAAAATAGGTCTGACATTTCCCAATATCACTACTAAAGAAAGCCATCTCCAATGATTCTAATGGATGTTTCTAAACCTTGAAATGCCACATAAACAGGCAGGTGTGATAGTCTGAATGATGCACTGTGGGATCTCAGAGCTGAAGAGCACAGAACTGCTGGTAAACAGCCAGGATGTGATGGTCAAGCTCAGCAGTGAACAGCAGGTTCTCCAGGGTGCCCATATACTGCTGGATGATCACATGATGCTGTGGGTGACAATGAAGATTGAAGCCAATTAATAAGGGCTGTTATATGACCAAAAAACACAATATAGATCAGCAAACATATGGATCAGAACTACCATGAGGAAGATCTGCTGCAGCCTCTCGATGCAGTTCTTGTACCAGGTGGTGTTGATGTCTACGCCGCTCGTTTCACAGCGAACCAGGTGCTCTGTCAGTAACATAATGAAGCGCTGAAAGAGAGAGAAAGATAAAAGTTATTTTGTCATCTCTTAGCTCCAGGCACTGTCTTCAAATGTCATAATGAAACACAAAAGGCAAACTAAGAGAGAAAGACATGAAATGAATAATGTTTATTCTCTCCTAACAGAAAGGAATAAGGTGTAAATGGAGTTGTGTCATGACCAGGGATGTATCTTTTTTGTTTTTTGGATAATGTAGCTCTGAAGCCTCTATAAAAAAGGTACCAATAAAAAAGGTCAAATGGATGTGCATTGTCAAGGGCGCACCTGGAAAATAACAAGGAAAAGGTTCTTCTGCTCGCTCTGGGCCGACTCGACTTTCTCCTGCAGCCTCTCAATCTGTTCCTCCAACTGACCCTCCTCATCCTCACTGTTCTTCTCCATGTCTTCTTCATCACCGCTGTCCCGCTGCTACAGAAAACAAGAACCTCCTCAGATCTCAGGAACACACTTGGCTCCAGCACTCAGTAATTAGTAATGGCTTCACGTTAGTGATACAAAGCAGAGCTTTTAAAAGAACCCACATAAAAAATATTTTAGATATAATGGTGCATAATGAGTGATATTTTTATTTATACAGTGGGTACGGAAAGTATTCAGACCCCCTTACATTTTTCACTCTTTGTTATATTGCAGCCATTTGCTAAAATCATTTAAGTTGAATTGTTTTTTTTGAAAAAAAATTTTGTACACACAGCACCCCATATTGACAGAAAAACACAGAATTGTTGACATTTTTGCAGATTTATTAAAAAAGAAAAACTGAAATATCACATGGTCCTAAATATTCAGACCCTTTGCTCAGTATTTAGTAGAAGCACCCTTTTGATCTAATACAGCCATGAGTCTTTTTGGGAAAGATGCAACAAGTTTTTCACACCTGGATTTGGGGATCCTATGCCATTCCTCCTTGCAGTTCCTCTCCAGTTCTGTCAGGTTGGATGGTAAACGTTGGTGGACAGCCATTTTTAGGTCTCTCCAGAGATGCTCAATTGGGTTTAAGTCAGGGCTCTGGCTGGGCCATTCAAGAACAGTCACGGAGTTGTTGTGAAGCCACTCCTTCGTTATTTTAGCTGTGTGCTTAGGGTCATTGTCTCGTTGGAAGGTAAACCTTCGGCCCAGTCTGAGGTCCTAAGCACTCTGGAGAAGGTTTTCGTCCAGGATATCCCTGTACTTGGCCGCATTCATCTTTCCCTCGATTGCAACCAGTCGTCCTGTCCCTGCAGCTGAAAAACACCCCCACAGCATGATGCTGCCACCACCATGCTTCACTGTTGGGACTGTATTGGACAGGTGATGAGCAGTGCCTGGTTTTCTCCACACATACCGCTTAGAATTAAGGCCAAAAAGTTCTATCTTGGTCTCATCAGACCAGAGAATCTTATTTCTCACCATCTTGGGAGTCCTTCAGGTGTTTTTTTTAGCAAACTCCATGCAGGCTTTCACGTGTCTTGCACTGAGGAGAGGCTTCCGTCGGGCCACTCTGCCATAAAGCCCTGACTGGTGGAGGGCTGCAGTGGTGGTTGACTTTCTACAACTTTCTCCCATCTCCCGACTGCATCTCTGGAGCTCAGCCACAGTGATCTTTGGGTTCTTCTTTACCTCTCTCACCAAGGCTCTTCTCCCCAGATAGCTCAGTTTGGCCGGACGGCCAGCTCTAGGAAGGGTTCTGGTCATCCCAAACGTCTTCCATTTAAGGATTATGGAGGCCACTGTGCTCTTAGGAACCTTAAGTGCAGCAGAAATTTTTTTGTAACCTTGGCCAGATCTGTGCCTTGCCACAATTCTGTCTCTGAGCTCTTCAGGCAGTTCCTTTGACCTCATGATTCTCATTTGCTCTGACATGCACTGTGAGCTGTAAAGTCTTATATAGACAGGTGTGTGGCTTTCCTAATCAAGTCCAATCAGTATAATCAAACACAGCTGGACTCAAATTAAGGTGTAGAACCATCTCAAGGATGATCAGAAGAAATGGACAGCACCAGTGTTAAATATATGAGTGTCACAGCAAAGGGTCTGAATACTTAGGACCATGTGATATTTCAGTTTTTCTTTTTTAATAAATCTGCAAAAATGTCAACAGTTCTGTGTTTTTCTGTCAATATGGGGTGCTGTGTGTACATTAATGAGGAAAAAAAATGAACTTAAATGATTTTAGCAAATGGCTGCAATATAACAAAGAGTGAAACATTTAAGGGGGTCTATATCAAGAAAAAAAAATTAAAAAGTGAAGAAAAAAAATTAGATAGAGAGGGGGAGAGATAGAGAGAATAAAACAAAAAATATATACAAAAGGAAACAAAATATATAAAATAAAACAAAATATAAAAGCTTTGCTTACACTGACAACCCAAACAACTCTGAAAGCAATAAATAAACAGAATCCCATACTATGTGATTTGAAATCCATTTACCATATATTAGAAATTTGAGTCAGTCTGACTGGAAATAGTTTTGGGATAGTATAGTCTGGGACTCTTGATAGCATGCATAAAATACAATAAAACAGCATATGTTGTCTCGGGTACCTAATGAATTCAGCACTGTGGCTAGACATTGTGACGGACATGACCAGAAAGAAGCCAGATTTCCAGTTGTTTGTCTAGTGTATTCTCACTAACAGTTACTCTGAATTGTTGGATGAGAAAGTCTGTTGGCATTAGGCCAACACCAACGGTATTAATACAGCAACCAATGTAGACATTTCGGATATTAACTGCACTGTCCAAGCAAATTATGCAGCTTAAACCCTTACAAAAGTAACAGTGAGGGCAGTCAGTCCTAAAGATAGGAACAGCAAAGCCAATGTGCACACGTGTCTTGGCAGTGAAAAAGGGGTTTCTCTTCTACCTTTTTGTTCTGTTGCTTCTCCAGCTTTTCTTTTGCCTCATCTAGCTCTTTCTGGATCTTCTGCACGTGTTTGTTCATCTTCCGGATGGTTGAATGAAGAATCTCCCACACATAAAACCTGCATAGACCCAATGAACATAAATCAATTACAGCTGCAGTCACCTCACCTGCACATGTAAGCGTGTCTGAGTGTGCTCTGGGGTATACCTGGTGAAATCATGAGCCATTTCAGGAGAGAACACCCAGTTTGCCACGGCCGCACAATCCACGATCTGGGTCCGAATAAACTTGTCCACCAATACTGAGATCATCTAAAAGAGTACAACATGAGCTTCCACAGATTCCATGGATGATGTGCAATAAGACTATATAACTTAAAGCCTGAATGATCCCACCTCGGGGTGGTTCTTCCAGAACTCGTACAGAACCCGGAGAATGTGCAGCTTCCCCTCATCACAGTCTGTGAGGGCCTTTAGAACCTCATGAAACCTGAGAGAGAAAAGACATGTGCCCATCGTCGTTTACCAGAAGAAAACACCTGAGCATTTTACAAGCTTTGATACATTCTCAATGATCTGTGCTTTTAGCAATTACAGGCGCCTTTTGTGAGCAGAAGGAGAGGGAACACGGAGCCAGCCGCTGGCAGGCCTGTGTGGGGTTTGGCAGGAGTTACTCACTTGGCCAGGGCACTGAAGGAATGACTGAAGGACTTTGCAGCCAAATGGAGCAGCGTCTGCAGGAACACTTCAATCTTTAGAGGGTTGAAGCCATCGCCCTCATCTGGACAGAGAGGAGAAGTGCAGTTAGATACAGAACACCACACATTTACATTTATTCATTCAGGAGGCACTTTTATCCAAAGCAACAAACAAATGAGGAACATCAAGCAATTTTTCACAAAAGCCAGCTATACTCCTAGCACACATTGCCAAGTTCAAAGTATAATGACAATTCTTTCCTTTTATGACTAAAAGTACTTTCTAATAAAACGTTTTTTTGAATGCTTTTGAAAAAAAGAAAAAAGCTATCCAAGGCTGCGTTTATTTGATATTTTGATATTTGATAAAAAAAGAAAAGAAATGGTGCCCAAGAAACATTTATAATCAATGTTGATACTTTAGGATTCTTTGATGAATAGAAAGTTTAAAAAGAACATCATTTACTTGAAACTTAAATCTTTTGTAACATTATCAATGTCTTTACTGTCACTTTTGATCACTTTTAATGTTTCTCCCTTGCTTTAAAAAAGTATTCATTTTAGGGATGTCCTGATTTTTGTGTCCCGAGTCATGTGTCTGATCCGATTCATTGAGTATTAAGTATCTGCTGATCAATCCGATACTTGCATTTTTTTCTAGCTTTTTTTCTGCTTTGTGCACACTTCAAATACATTAAAATGATTACAATCGATCCAATGTATACAGGGCCATGCAGAGAGTTCCTCGGGGGTAGGGGCTTAAATGTCTATCACTATGGAGTAATTCCAATATAACAATTACTACAGTAATTATATTTATAGGCCTATTTTATTTATGACATTGTAGAACGCAGTAAATGGCCTTTGTGGTCACAATTATGAATATGGGACTACTGAAATAAATGTCATGTATTTTATATGTACAATAAGTACAATAATTGCAACAAAAGAAAAAAAAAAAAGAAAAAAGGTAGAGATAAGTATAGTATAGTCCAAAGTAAGACAATGCGTTATGGCAAAAACGTCTCAGATACTCTGACGGCAGATAAAAATTTTAAATTAAAAATAAGTAAATAAATGACTCGAGTTATTCATTACAAAAGTGCACATCAAATATGCTAAACGCTGCATGTGTGACAAGCTAGAACAGACCCCACTGGTTCTTGCACATCACACATGCACATTTTTAAATGGCAATTGGCAAACCCATTTAAAGGTGCACACCGCAACCTACTGCACGACATGTGTGACAGCTGATGTAAAATGAAGGATTATGCTCAGGACAGCCAGTACCAATCAGTTAAAAAATAAAAATGCTTAATTGGCCCCGATACCGATCTTCAAGATATCCCTAATTTATTTAAAAAGAAATCTTACTCACCCACCCCTATCTGCCACAATAATGCATTATGTAAATACATCATAAATATATTGTTAATTAAGCTCATCATATAATTATATAACATTTTTAGGGCTGCCCCCTGATAGTCATCTAATCGTTGGTCAACTAGAAGAGGTTTAGTCTACCAACATTTTATTAGTCCATTAGTCGCAGAAAAAAAAACAAAAAAAAAAAAACCTCATGGCGAAGTCATGCAGTCTGTGAAGGAACGATTGTTAATGACCCATCCTTGTGGTAATTACAGTATGTCGGGCAGGAAATCCAAACGTTTGCCTATCATCCATCGCCCTCAAATATGGCTTATCATTTGAAACATGTAAGTAGCAGCAACTTTACATGGCTGCTTGCTCTAACGTTAACCTAGATTGTGCTTTATTCTTAGGCGCATATCCAAGTGTTTGTGCGGAGTGTGGAAGCTAAAGTATTGCGCTCTTCCTGCATGATATGGAGTCGCCGGCACAATCACTTGCATTTTCTCCAAACAACAGTGGAAACTACTTAAAATACTCCATGTAATACATCATTCAAAACTGTAAAGGGTCTACTTTTATTTGTGTAAACTCACAATAACAAGATAATGTTGTGCCTTTGTAAAATAAAGAAAACATGACATATCTCGGTCTCCCTGAATCGGAGCGTCACCAAAATTATCCGAAACTCAGCGAATAGGCTACTTGCCTCACAGACATGAGATAGAAAGCTTGAAATGTCTACTTTTAAACTAACCAATTAAAATCTAAAAGAAATACTCTCTGCTTATGTAATACGTATGAAATGTGCATTTCTCTCTATAGGCGCGTTACTGCGGAGATGGCGAGGCAGCATGGTCAACTTCATCTATGCAGCCGACACTGACTCAGAAAACACTAGGTGATTAATAATTAAAATGTCACCTTGCTATTTTTTTCCAGACACATTCATAATCAACTTTTGCCAGTGCTTTGTGGCAAACTTTATGTGTGCACTTGTGCGCAGAATAGGCTATATTACACCTATATATACACTAAACACTCACTATGGTTTAGTATTCTCCTCAGTATAGATTTTAAGTAATTACATTTACATAAATATGCGATTAGTCGAATAATGGCTGAAATGAACGACTAATAGTAGACTAGAAAAATCTTTAGTCAGGGGCAGCCCTAAACCTTTTAAAAATCAACTGATAGCCCTAGAGTAATGATGTAAGACTATGATTGGCAAGTGACTGGTGCACAAAACCAAAGGCAGACCCACCATCATCATCATCCTGGTTGGGATTAGGGACGTCTTTTAGAACAATAAGAATCTCCTCATTGGACGCCCGGTTTTTGATAGCGTTACCCACTGTAGTTGTCACAGGAAATCCTGGTAATGAAGCTGAAACAGAAATTAAAAGACAAAAACAAGTCACATTACACAGCAACATCACAACTATATTATAATATTTCTAAATACAGCTGTAAAGATCATAAAACTTGCTGGCTGTCACTTTGAAAACGTAAAATTTAAAATGGAAGTTTTTTTTTCAGTGCAAACATGTATACATGCACGCATATAAATACAAATGTATGCATTAAATCACAGATGTGTTCATGCATCTGAACATACTGCTGTTCTCCTCTCCATATTTATAAAAGCACAGAGGCTCAGCAGGGATCAGGGCAGAGAAACTTGCAGGAACTATGTCCACTATCCGCTGATGGTACGACAACCTGCAGGTTTATAAATCAAGGCTCATTGTTAATAAACAGAACAACATGTATTAACTAGGTCTGAGCAGCTATTATAAAAAGCTGCAATGCAACTGAATTTAAAAGGTGTGAAATTTACCTCATACACTTTTCCAAAACCTCTTTAACAAACTTGGGTTTGGGCTTTTCAAGATCTTGAGTCAAGCAGTCAGCCCTGAAAAGATCAGAGTTCAATACTTAAATACAGTGTCTTACACACAGAAACAATGCACAGCCTGTACAAATATAAGAGAATCAGATCAATGTGATTCCCTGAAGTAAACAGCTCATCCTCACCAGTCATCCCAGCTCCATCTGAACTGGAAGTTACTCAAATGATGCGAGAACCAGCTGATGAGTCTGAAAAGCAGAATAATCCACCACATTCAAGAAACATTAAAGAGACAAAAGCTTTGAAGATTCTCAGGTTTCATTAAAGTCAATCTGAGGGTGCTTTTACACTGGCAGTTTAGTTTGAAACAGCATGGTTCACATGAAAAACATGTTATGCAGACCCGGAAGCACACAGAGTTACCAAACAAAAGACTACCTGTAGCAGGTGGTCTGAAGCCCTGATTACACCTGGTATTAAGATGCGTTTTGGTCGATCGGATCACAAGTGGACAAGGGAGACACATCCCCGTTTACACCTGGAATTTAAATCAGTCTCTTTTGTCCACTTTCAACCACTTTCTTCAAAGGGAGGGGATCTATGGGTGGGTAAATGAATCGTTTTTTTTCCAGATCTTTCGATCTAATGGACAAAATAAGCCCGCACAATTTACATATGAATGCACACGAACGCAACGGAAAAACACAGAGATAATCAGCTTTTATTTCTGCTAAGACAGCCGCAAGACCACGGCAAAATTGGTGAGTGTGTGTTAGAAATCAGGAACGGTGAGAGAACATTGTGCTTGGTAAATTTTTCATTTTCAAACCAAACTTGGAGTTTCAGCCGACAAAGTTTAAATCCCGCGCTTCCCATAATGTTTACGAATTAGGTCATCGCATTTTGCGATGTTCGAACGCATTCAACCACATGAACGTTTACAAACGAAAGCAATCCTGTCAAATGCATTTTTGACTACCACTGGAAGTGGTCGAAAGTGCATTTTCCACCCCATTTACACCTGTATTTAGCATCGTCCAATTGCGATCCGATCGACCAAAACGCATCTTAATACCAGGTGTAAACAGGGCCTTAGTTCAGTTGCAATGGAACTGTGGCATGATTTGTGTCAATGTGAAAGCAACTGGGACTTAGGTGCGCACTTGTTCAAGAAGAAAAGTAACCTGCGCATGCGTTTTAGTCGATGACAACGTCAGTTCAACAAAACACAAGCAAGGGATGATATAAGAATTACCTTAGATACGAGCAAGAGTGAGCATGCAGAGTAATTGTGGAGAATGAGTGCAATCAGAGCGGAAACTGAATGGATCGCATTCAGCCGTCTCCTTTTAAGAGTAAGTTTGCAAGCAGCAGAAAGCCACCTTCATGCAACACACATACAGAAGACGCAAGTGTCGTTCACTCTGTTGTGCACAGAATCAAGTGAGTGTGAAGCCAGACCAGGAACAACCACACTTGGATTGCAGCAAATTTGCCCAGTGTGAAAGAACCTGAATTTTGCTAAAATTAATTTTAAGTTTTAAGTTAATGAGGATTATTTTTAAACTGTCATCATAGTTTTAGATTTGGAAAATTCAGCTGGGTAACTATACTTCTTGATATTATTTCAACCAATGTAATCAACAAATGTGAAAGGTTTAGCTATCTATTCAACCTCATATTCGGACTCACCGGTCTATACAGGTTGTGTTCATTGTGTCCAGCCTCATGTACATCATTTCTGTGGCTTGAGCGAGCTGAATAACGGTGGGTTAAAGAAAACTACTAGAGCAGGGGACACTCATCCCATGTTTATGAAAGACTAAACACGGGTTCCCTGTCAGAGCTGTGGCGCAATATGTAGGAGGAATCAATTAATAACACAAATTCACATGACCTTCAGTCAATATGAAGGATACGACTTGTGGTAAAGAGCCCGGTTGCAGTTTGCAGAGCTCAATGAGTAATGCAGTGTACATGACATCAATGTGAGGAGGAACGGGCAGCTGGAATAACTCGCCAAATATCACCTACAGGGAGATAGAGACAGATATAGCATTACACTAAAACAACATGTCCAAGTCACCATTTACTGTACAACAGCTAAAATATTTTGCCACATTATCAAATAAAAATGATCAACATCACATTGCTATTTACCTCCACAATATGGTAGTTAAGGGGTATCTTGTTTTTTCCAGGGTAGCTGAGCAATTGGGCAGCACTATGACAGAAAAAAAGAGAGTAAAAAACAACAGTTGAAGGCCAAGTATGTAGACTAGTGCCTTGTCCAAATACCCACACTTGCGGTCTTGCACTAGCACGCAACAGAAAGTAAGTGCGCAAGACTGCCCTATGTCTTAAAAATGCCTAAGTGCAGTGCCCTTAATGCACACACACTGGGGGCAGTCGTGGCCTAATGGATAGAGAGTCGGACTTGTAACCCAAAGGTCATGGGTTCGAGTCTCAGGTCCGGCAGGGATTGTCGGTGAGGCGAGTGAATGTCCAGCGCTCTCAATACCACGACTGAGGTGAGACCCTTGAGCAAGGCACAGTACCCCAACTGCTCCCCGGGCGCCGCAGCAATGGCTGCCCACTGCTCCGGGTGTGTGTTCATGGTGTGTGTGTTCACTGCTGTGTATGTGCACTTGGATGGGTTAAATGCAGAGCACAAATTCCGAGTATGGGTCACCATACTTGGCCACATGTCACTTCACTCACTTACACTTACACTAAACCCACACTATCGTAGAAGCGGTATTTGAGGCCAAGCGTATCCCATCATGCATTATGTTCGGGAACTCAAGTGCCCCCAAATCGCAAGATGTCAATGAAAACGTTAAATGAATTACATATTACATATAATTTGGTAGTAAAACAAAGTGTTATGTGTATTCTGTACAACATTTGCAAATGCTTTTTAAATCAATTAGAAGCACAACAATTTCAATATTGTCTTCTGTTAGTTACATAGTGACCACTGAACAGACATTTAGAAGTTTATTTTAAAATGCAAAGTATAAAAAAAAAAAAAAGTAACTTTAAAAAAAAAGTTACTCTAAACACTCGCATTTTCCGCAACACTATAAGTGTGTCCCATCTGGTAATCAAAAGTTCTATACACATTTGCAATCTTCACACCAACTTGAACACTTGGGCCAAATACAGGAAATGTGTAAGTAGTCAAGTGGTCAAGTGCAAAGACTGCAAGTGTGGGTATTTGGACAGGGCATAGGTTTCACANATAAAAAAAAAAAAAAAAAAAAAAGAAAGAAAAGAAAATAGCCCAGTAGGCCTTCAAACTCTATTGCTATCAGCACATGCAGATGACTGACCAGGTCTTCCTCTCCCTCCAGTGAGACTTGATGATGCAGTGCAGGTTCTCCTCAATCACAAAGCGCTCGACTGAATGACTTCCTGGCATCACTGGCCCCTGAAAACAGATAGACAGACATTAACACACTTACACATACAACTAAAGACAACAGCATCCACAAGAACATGAATGAAGTATAAACTGTTACAAAGAATTTTCTACTTCAAATCATTGTTGTTCTTTTGAACTTTTGCTTCATCAAAAAAAACTAAAAATAAATAAAATGTATCATGGTTTCCTCAAAAAAATATTAAGCCGTTACAGGCGTCATTACAGGAATAAATTACATTTTAAAACATATTCCAATAGAAAAAAAAATGCAATTTTAAATAGTAATATTTTAAGTAGTAATTTCATTTTTTTTTACTATATTTTTGATCAAATAAATCCAGCCTTGGTGAGCATAAGATAATTCTTTCAAAAACATTTTAAATCTCAGACCTCAAACTTTTGAACGGTAGAGAGATTATAAAGTTTGCTGTCAGTGAGATGTAAAATGTTTTTGAAAGATATCTGCAGTATAAAAAGATATTTTTTCAAAATTCCTGCTGACATACAGTTAGCCACACATGTAGAAAAATAATATTAACTACTAACATCACAGCCTAACAATCACGATTACTTTCTCTTGAATATTCTGTTTCACATGGAAATACATCATATTATGGAAGTTTAATGAGCACAGTTTCATGTTTTTAAGGTGGATGTATTGACATTACTGTAACTACACTACAAAGTGGATGTAAAAACATTACTGTACCTCTGGGGCATCAGTGTAGTCAAACATGCGGAAGACAACGTGAGGCATGGGGTAGACAGCATCATCAGAGTGGGCTGGAGGTGTGAAAGGGGGCAGGTTGTGCTGCAGGGCTTCACACAGCACACTGTCAAATGCAATATAAGGCCGCAGGATATGACGCTCCTGCCAGCGGTCCTTCTTCAGCTTCTGCACCTGGGCCCAGAGACAGTCCAAATACTACAGAGAGAGACACAGAGGAAATTAATTTAAGTGAAAAGATGGAGCATCGGTTCTCAATTGGTGGGTTGTAGGTCTATTCTGACAGAAGCAAAATAAATGGCTTATTAACTGTTAAAAGGGATGAGAAAGCACTTTCCATATCTTTTTTTTGTTGATGTCAAAGGTTGTGCTTCTGATAAAACTCTATGGGGCAAATTCAACTGTCACTTTGTAGAAATTAGTAAAATAGAGCACCTCAGAGATGACGTGTTTTTGTATGCAAAACCTGGATGCGAGTTAGCATTTTAGGACTTCCGGTTCCATCGCCCTAAAGTCTATGGGTTTTTGCTAAATCGCCTGAAATAAGGTCGGTGGTTAACAAAGCCTCTAAATTTTTTCACGTATTATATTTATAGCCTACTGTTAGCTTTTTATATCTGATGACTTTATTTAGGCATCAAAACGTATAAATGTTGTGTTAACTTGTAAAGATTATCTTGATAGACAAAACGTGTAAGTATCATTACCCTTTGTTAAACACAGAGCTTATTTTTTGCCATTTTCCAAAAGTCTATGGGAAAAATGCATAGGCTTTCGATCGAGGGAACCCGTGCGCCGCTAACTTCCGGTTTGGCCTACAAAAACACATCATCTCTGAGGTACTCTATTAGAAGCCAACATGGACTGGTTGCGGGATGTCCCCATCCTCAAAATACATGAATAAAACAAAATAAAACCCAGACTACATTAAATACAGATTATTGGTTTCAATTGTGTTGTGTCACCACTAGCTGCCCAATGTCCTAAAGCAAAACCAGTTAAGAACAACTGTGATTGGCATTTTGTTTAGGGGTCGACCGATTATCGGCGTTGCCGATTATCGGCGCCGATATTAAGTACTTTTATTGTTATCGGCATCGGCCATTTTCAAAACCGATTTGCCGATAAAACCATTTTATTTTGAAATGCGCGATCTGGCACTGATCCAGCCACCTCAGTCAAAGCGCACCGCTCTGTGGCCTAGACTAAGCCCCGCCCATCGTCCGTCTGATTTGTTGGGAGTCACGAGCCTGGCCAATCAATACGGCTGGCGCGGCTGGAAAATGTTCCGCTCTCACACCGAAAGCACAGGAGCTGCTTCAGTGATCATCATCACACATCAATATTAAGTTATCTCTCGAAGGTAAGAATGCAGTAAACGTTCCTGAAGTTGCAATAAATCACTACACTGAAGTTGCAAAACACCTAAATATAATCGATTTATGATGACAAGCCCCGTTCAGTTATTATACTGTGAATTCCCGGTCAATGTCCGTCATTGCAGTGATATGCTTTAACGGATCATCACATCAGTGCTGAGATAGTGAAACTAAAACCTACTTCTCTCACCATTCGGCCAACTTAACGTTATATTGTGAATAGATTATCAACACGAATGAATTCACTCACGTCTGCTGCGTTTTTTTTTTGTGTTGTTCACATAGCTTCACTGAACAGCGTCCGTTCCGTTAGGGCTCTTAGTCAAAAAAATTGCGCATATTTGGAGAAATATTGCTTTATTCTAACATGATTGTTAGAATAAAGCAATGAAGCTTTCCTGTAGCTCAGTGGTTAGAGCGTGGCACTAGCAATGCCAAGGTCATGGGTTCGATCCCAGGGATTGCACATACTCAGATACAAATGTATAGTATAATGCAATGTAAGTCGCTTTGGATAAAAGCGTCTGCCAAATGCGTAAATGTAAATGATTGCAAAATAATTTATCATACAGATTCAGAATTACCATTATGCAATTTTGAAGAGCTGAAAGGGCATCAAGCGCGAGCTCTGACGCCCTGACGCGACGCGAGCTCCCTATTCCTGATTTAGTTATCTCCGCGGCCGCGCTCTCTCATTTGACTAATAACCCTATGCTAATAACGTAAATTGTCAATAATCTCACATTGCACGTTTCTGGATGACGCTGTCCTGTATACTTCCACTTTTTATGTTTGTTGTTATTATTAATATTAATGTTGTTATTATGAACAGTTCTCAGAATTAAAGATGTGTTAAAATAATTTAAAGAGAGTCTTTGTCAGAGGCCTTTTTATTCTTAATTTTGACATTAATTTTCATTTTTACACTAGACACATATCGGTTCAAAATATCGGTTATCGGTCTCCTTGATCTGTAATAATCGGTATCGGCATCGGCCCTGAAAAATGCATATCGGTCGATCCCTAATTTTGTTAGTGCTTATAGTTAAAGTAGCGGGCCTGGATGAAGCATGTAGTATGACTCTCACCTCTTCCTGTGGATGGGGCTTTTCTGCGGTCCAGACCTGTAGCATGGGAACATGGGTCTTCTGACGCCGCCTGTAGCAAAACCCAGATCATGACATTTCACAGAAGACTCCTTCGTACTCTAACACCATAACCACATTTTAGCCACATTTACAAACCTTATAATATTGACAAAATTATTTAAGAAACACATTAGTAGTTTTAAAGAGAATGTATTTTCAAAACTGGCACCTTTTCCACCCATTATAAAGGGACAAAAAAAACTTGCATACGTTTTTTAACCCTATAAAGCCTACTGTATCATATTTGATATGCAAATTTCTAAAGCTTCTAAATTATCAACATGGTCAAAACCTGTAGTCTTCAATCTGCTACTTCTGTCATCTGACTGATAGTTTACACATTTTTAGCAAGTAAAAGGCCTTTTAATATAAAACATCCCCCTTCAGGTGGTTAGTTCACCCAAAAATGAAAAATCTGCCAGTGGTTTAACCCTAATGTTATGAAGCGACGAGAATGCTTTTTGTGCGCAAAAAAAACAAAAATAAATAAATAACGACTTTATTCAACAAATTCGTCTCTTCCCGGTCATTCTGCTATTTTCGTTGCAGCGCTTCCAGGTTCTATGTCCGAACGGCAGCTCAGTATTGGTCGACACAGGTCACGTGAGCAGCAAGAGGCATGCGTGTGATGCTGACGCAGGAGCCGGCCAATAATGAGCCGCCATTCGGACAAACACAAAATCACAGCACTGTGCCAACTGCATAACAGATTGACAGGGAAGAGGAAGAACTGTTGAATAAAGTCTTTATTTTTGTTTTGTGTTTGCGCACAAAAAGTATTCTCGTCCCTTCATAACATTAAGGTTGAACCACTGTAGCCACATTGACTATTTTAATTATCTTTTTACTACTTTTCTGGAAATTGAATGTAGGGATGCAACAACTAATCGATAAAATCGATAATAAAAACCATTGACAATGAATGTCATTATCGATTAGTCGCATCTGCCCACCGTGCGCGAAAAACTTCCGCCAGTCACGTCAATTAAAGCACCGAATAACGCATTTCTGTGAACGAAATGCATCTAAAAATAGTGGAGGAAACAGAGTGAGCTGCTGCGGGAAACTTTCGTAATCCAAGCTGCCCAAAACATGATAATTTTTTTTTTTAAAGCTTCAAGCTAATGCATTAGCGTTATGTTTAACATGGCTTGCCCTATCAGGTGCTTTGACAGATGCGTGTGCTGTTTAATGTGTGATATATTTCCTCAGTGCAAAACTTTCATTTTATGGTTATATCCTTATATGCAGGTGTTACAAATTCAAGTGAGCATTTCCATTTTGCATGAAGGCTCGTGCTGACAGTCTGCATTAAACTTAAGACTTTATTGAATGGGCGCGTCAAACAGATGGATGTGTTAGAGAGATAGACAATTAATATTCAGCGAAAAAATATTCATTTTGCTGAAATATCTGTTGTTGGACGTTAAATTTGGGTTTAAATGTCAGCATGTAGTTCAAGTATTTTATGAGAGTGGTAACTGTAAAGGGATAGCAGTGTGTAATTAAATAAACGTAAGACGTTTCTTTTACAAGATAAAGAAATGACAGTAACAGGTTATTGTGTCCAGAGTGAATGTGTTAAGACTGAGTTTGTGTTTTTGCTTTTCTTTTCTTTATTATCTTAATTTTTAATGTGAGGATTTGAACTGTCTTTTTGCTTCATAGCACTTTTGCATATAGCATAAATATAGATATATTCGCTATATGTTTTCATAGCATTCAGTTTGCACGTTTGTTTGAAGGACAGAATTGGGAAGGATGTGGAATAGTGTGTTTTGTCAATAAAATAAAACAACAAAAGTGTTTTTTTTTTTGTTTTTTTTATCAGATTAATCAAAGAAATAATCGGCCAAATAATCAATTATCAAAATAATCATTAGTTGCAGCGCTAAATGAATGTAGAAATTTCGTTGCTTTCTATTGAGAAATATATATATATATCAGATTTCATCAAAATTGTGTTCCGAAGATGAACAAAGTTCTTACGGGTGTGAAACAACATGAGGGTGAGTAATTAATGACAGAAATTTCATTTTTGGGTGAACTAACCCTTTAATGTGATTTTTGTTGTGAAATCTTTACTGATTTTTATAAAGTCAACGCAAGAATAACTAATATTGTTAGTAATATTTAAAGGTAAACGCTTACTGGGCTAAAGCAATTTTTATTTTCCATACATAATTAATAAATAAAATAAAAATAATGTTAAAATATGAGTATCAAATATGATACATCAGTCTTTTGAGAAACATTTATTTGTAATCATCTCATTGTATTGCAATGCATTATTTTTTTGCCTCACAATAAAAACTACAGAGCTTTGATCATAAAACTAAGCATTTAAATGTCATCTTACTAAGACACATTACTGGGAGACTATATAGAGTGACAACTGATATAGCTATTTTATGCAAGTAGTCTGCTATACTGTTATAGAGATCCTATTGTTTTGCATTACAAGTTATCAGAAATTCATCTTGCCTTTTGGCCATACAAATATCAGAATATTTAGAATATCAAAATAAAACTGAGAAGCTTTTTTTTCCTGAATATGAGCTAAGTAGGATTCTTTTTTGTTCTTTTTTTTGTCTAAATGTTTCTTTTCTATATAAAAAAATATATATTTTTTTCTGACTTTTATTTCGTCTCAGGCACTACAGGGTTAGTATCATAGCCTAACATCAAATCCTGATAGTTCTACATTATTTCTCCACAAATATCTCATGCCATCTTTTCATGCATTTCCGTATACTACGTTACTACATGTCAAACGGGAGAAATTATACAGCTGAAAGAGGAACCTACTTTAAATATCCCTCGATTTGGTTAAGCAAGCGATCCATTTCTACATCCTTCTTCTCGTACAGCTCCTTGCCAACCCAAGGCAGACTGGACAGCACAACATACACATACCAGTCAGATCGCACCTGTAAGGACACATCTGTTAGCCTCACGATTATCCATGAACATGATTTGCGAACCAGCCATGGATCATGTTTACCTGTGGTATGTCCTCTTCCTGTGTGACACTGACAAAGTTCTCAAACATAGCTACCATGGAGGGAGCCGCGATGACATGACAGTTCACCAGATCACTGAGAAAGCGCACCTGCAGAGCACATGAGAAATTATCCATCAAAAGTTATGAAAATGCTGT
>RJVU01021200.1:2645908-2670923 GCA_003731715.1 Anabarilius grahami | reverse complement strand
CCACATACCAAGTAAACAGCCTCAGTGTAAAGGTTTGATTTTAGTGTCTCCTTGAGTTGTCGGATCATGGCCTCCACAAACTCTCCTCCAAAGTTGTAATTGCGAGCATTGAGAAGTCCAACCAGCGTTGTGTAAACAGTCAACTTCTCAGGCAAAAGCCTTGCACTGTGCAAAACAAACAAAATGTGTTATATACAACATCCGCTGCAAAGTGAGATTTACTTTTCAAGCAAAAGAAAACTAAACTGCATATTTAAAGAGCATGTCGCTTACACAGCACATAAGATGCGCAGGATTTTGCTTTTATAATTAGGGAGATCAGCCTCCAGGACACCAGCAAGACCCTCCAAATTGCTCTCTAAGGAGGACGTACTCTGGAAGCATACAAATAAAAAAAATATATATATTAATCAGCTGTCTTTTGTAAATTGTAATTAATGTAATTTAAACAGCACTTCTGCATGTGAGACAATACCTTCTCTCCCACTCGACATATCAGTGACTCCAGGCGGTCTTCAATCTCAATGGGTTCAGACGTCCTCCTCCGTTTGTGAGGCTGGGAGCCGGCTGGAATGAAAATGTTAAAAAGTTAAGAACATAAGTCCTATAGGTGAGATTTCAGGCATTTATAAAAATGACTTCCATCAAAAAATTGTACATTATCCTCTGACAAAGATGTAGGTAGATTTTGTAAGTGACACGTTTCTTTTATTCAACAAGCGAACACTATTATTGGCCAATGTAAGTCATCTAAAAAGAGCCACCTATTGTCTGATTGATTATTGATTGGTTGATATTTCGGTCTATCACTGGAAATTACTCAGGATAGTCATTGCCATAGTCTTTTCTTCCCCATTGTGACGTATATGCTAGTTAAAATGTTGATTAATTGAAGAATTGATTGCATATGACAGGCTGTTCCTCCCTCATGCCAGTAAACATGTCATCAGAAAATAAAAGAGAGAAGAGGTTATTTTGATTAGGAGGGCACATGAATTTAAAAAAAGACAACAACCATGCATGGATAAATAATTTATAATAAATGCATTATTTTATTTAAAAAAAAAAAAAAGCTGTCAATTTTGAATTCATGGTGACTTTAAAATTATTTATTGTCACTTCTAACTAGTATGTCAACGCAATTAGATGGATTTTGTAGTTCAAGTTTAGGATGAAATATAAACATTTAATGTTAAATTAAAGTAATATGAAGTGCAATGAAATGGTAACGAGAAGTGCAAAGTATAAGGAGCAAAAAAAATTACTGGCTCTTGCCAAAAATCCTAAAAGAATAATGGAATTTCTAATAAATTTTGGAACCAATCCTACTCATGTCATTATGACTTAATGGAGATTTGCATGTTACCTTAAATTATTATAATCAAGCTCAGAGAGCTTTGTTTATCTGAAACCTTCCTATCCGCTCAAAAAGTAACATTTAATTGGTTACTTTGGGCTTTTTCTAAATGCAAATGTACTTCATGCAAATAAACAGACTACATGCCAAACACTGCACCCTTCTGCTGCCATATAGTCAGCAAGACTTGTATTAGCATTCGTAGCAGTAAACAAATACACAATATGAAAATTACATAAACATATTTCTGTCAACGTGCATGCTAACACGCTAACCCACTCACCATCACCCTCATCGCTGTGCCTTCGCCTGGACATTTCTCAAACTTAATATTCAGACCGTTGAAATAGTATGAAAGAAACACAAAGAATACACTTTTTGAAAATGTTATATATCCACTAAACTGCGTTCAGTAAAGCTTGTAGCTCTGAATGATAACAGCCGTTAGCCACACTAGAAAAATAAAAGCGGTTCGATTTAAGGAAAACACATCCGGTCGAGCAGCTGCGTCAACGGAAACACGTGTATTGCTGCGACTCGTGATAAGAAGTCCGATTCATTTACGCGAATCGGTTCTTTCGAGCAGTTCCTTTCCAAACAATTCGAGAAAAACAGTCTATTATTTTACGCCATGTCGTAAAGATTCCTGGTCTAGATGACCTCCCCGGAATATATTGCTTATTAATTTTATTTTTGTAGTTATTTTTCTCTCTTTCTCACTGAACTGACTTGAGCTGAATAATGACACTATTGTCTTCTGCAGCGCTACTTTACAGCAGAATTTGAATTTGTCTTTTATTTATTGAACTTAGCATCAATGAACCTTATTTTCCTCTTTATTACTGCGAAGCTGCTTTCAAATAAAATAAAGCTGACTTGACTTTTACTGTTTTATAAGTGGTAGTGGTACCATTTACTTATTTGTATGTTTAATATTTGCAAACGAACTAACGTGTATAAAGTTACTTGTTCTTGAAGAATAAAAAAACATGCTTTAAAATTGTGTTGTTTTTTTTTATAAGGGATACTAAATGGTGTCATTTCATTCCCAGTTCAGTTTGTTGTCGCTAATTAGCTGATAAAGAGCTAATTTGCATTCACAATAAACAATATTAAAAAAAATTACATATTTTTTGCAATAATTGCGAAATCAACTAGTATGTGGGTTGATAAAACTGGCATATAATCAAGTGATAAACATGGACAAATCTTTCAGAGATGATTCAATGAAAAGATCCGACTCTAAAGAACGATTCGTTCACGAATTGAACACCGGTAGTTGCTATTCATTTTATCTTCACAGACATGAATGCACGTTTAGTTTTCAGTTGTATTAACCTGTCAGTAGTATTTAATCAATCGGTCCCGGGCTAACGACATAAATTGCACGAAAGGAGGTTGAAAATGCTTTATATGAGACATTTTAGCATGACGTTTTGTTTTTAAAAATATTAGTACTGTCTGTGAGTGTTAATGGTTGGTTTTCTCTTATAAACAATCATTGGAAGACAATATCACAGTTACAATGGCAAGTGTGCTTGATTTGGATGTTGAGAGTCTTGCTCCAGAGGTCCATGAAGAAGACAAACTTGACTTTTCAGCAACAAGGAAACTGTACTCTTATGTAAAGAAAAGGGTGAGTATAGTGATCATTTTAAGTCATACTTATTGGTATTATGATGATTGTAGTGTTTAATACTTTTCCCCATGGTGTTTAGACATTTGCAGCATTTGTGGCTTCCAAGAAAGTTCCTCCAACCTGTCAAAACACCTCACCATCTCTTTGGCAGTGTTGTGAACAGTCATTCAAAGAGCCATCATCAATCCACAAACATGTTGCCAACAGCCATGCCAGTGAGATTCACCAGCTGACCACTGAGACGCTGAACGAGATGCTTCAGCAGGCTCACAGCCAGGACTCTATGGAAGAGTCCATTAATGAAGAATCAACAGATGTATCATCCTGGATCCCTGATACAAGCCATGTTCCAGAGGATGACCTTATCAAGTTGGTGCATTGCATGATTCTGATATCTTCTGCTCTGGTTATGTGAAGATTGATGACTTTCATGAAGATCATCTGTTCTGTAGGGGTCCAGGTGAAGTTCTGCTGTATTACTGCTACTGTCAAATAAATGATCCTCAGATCATTTGTCAGTGGCAGAAAGAGCTTTGTTCAAAACTTCAACTGACAGGCAAGGTAAATAACAATGAGCACTAATAAAATCCATACAAGACCTTTATTGCAATGTGTGTGTCTAATTTAAGTGATTGAGATTGTTCTTCCACAGGTACGAGTGGCTACTGAGGGTATCAATGGTACAGTTGGTGGCACCAAAACCGCCACTAATCTTTATATCAAGGCAATGCTGTCACATCCAACCTTCAAAATAATGCAAGTACAGGATTTCAAGGTAAAGCAATTGCCACTGTCCAGAATAACACTGATAAGGTGCACAAAAAAGACACAAACTGAATCTAAACGAGGCTCATAACCTGAGATCTGAGCCTTCGTGGGGTTTACACTATAAGATTATGTGGTTTAGAATAATGTGTCTTGCACAAGATGTTATAGGTTCAAACATTGCTCAACTGACAATTCTGTTTAAAATGAAAATCTGTTTGTCAGTAGATATATAATGGTGGCATGTTTGGTTGCGCTTTATTTCACTCAACAGAGCTATAGAACATTGCATAATAATACTTAATTTAACAAACTTTAAATTTTATTAGCGCTTTTAGTAAAGGGAACTGTTAATTACTTTAGATTTGTAAGTGTCTAAATAGCATCTAAAATCACCTATGCACATCATTGACTTTTCCGGCAGAAAAGTGAAGGAGGTGCAGAGTGTTTTTCTGATCTGAAGGTTGGTGTTTATAAAGAAATTGTCCCTATGGGTGTAGATCCGGACATCATCTCCTACAGATTGGCTGGTAAGAGAAACACTTAGAACTGGCTTGATACATAGAACAATTGTTTATTCAATGTGTCTTTCTTTAAAATATTCATAAATTCTGTAATTTTGTTGTATTTATACTACCATTCATACGTTTTGGGTCAGTAAGATTTTTTTAAAGGGAATTAATACTTAAGAATGCAAGTAAGAATGCATGAAATTGATAAACTTACGGTTAAAACATTTATGTTACAAAAGATTTTATTTTGAACTTTCTATTCATCAAAAAAATACTAATAAAATGTATCAAGGTTTCTACAAAAATATTTAAAAGCTCTGTGGTTTTTAACATTGATAATAATAGAAATGTTTCATGAGCAGCAAATCAGCATATTACAATGATTTCTGAAGGATCATGTGACACTGAAGCCTGGGAGTAATGACTCAGCTTTGCATCACAGGAAAAAATTACATTTTAAAATTCAGATAGAAAACAGCTATTTTAAAATGCTATTTCATGATATTACTGTTTTTCTAATCAAATAAATGCAGCCTTGGTGAGCATGAGAGACTTATACCAAAACCATGAAAAAAATCATACTTTTGAAACTTTTGAACGGTAGTGTGTATTATCTCTTGTATTTATGCAAATGTTGTACTTCACAAAGGAACACACTTGGAACCAGAGGAATTTCACAAAGAAGTGAAGGCGTTTGTGGAGAATCAGTCCTCAAATAGTGACACAATACTGCTGGACTGCAGAAACTTCTATGAGAGCAAAATTGTAAGTAGTTTAAAAGTCAATGTCAGAACTTTAGGTATGTTACAGTTAATAGTTGTCTGTTCTCAGGGTCAGTTTGATCAGTGTTTGGCCCCCGACATCCGGAAATTCAGTTACTTCCCAGATTATGTGGATAAGAATTTGGATCTCTTTCGGGACAAAAAGGTTTTGATGTACTGTACAGGGGGCATCCGCTGTGAACGGGGCTCAGCTTATCTCAGATCAAAGGTGAGTCTGAATGGAAAAAAATGACTTAACATGCACATCCCTGCAATGGCATCCTCAATCATGAATGTTTTTCTTCAGAATGTATGCAAGGAGGTGTACCAGCTGAAGGGAGGCATTCACAAATACCTTGAGCAGTTCCCCGACGGCTTCTATCGCGGGAAACTCTTTGTGTTCGATGAACGTTATGCCATCACATTCAATGAGGACATCATCTCAGGTGTGTACTAGTTTCCCTTTTTTTTTTTTTTTAAGAAGAGTTTTATACTGAGTGACAAACAAAACATTTACTTCTTTCCCCAGAGTGCAGATATTGTAATTGCCCATGGGATCAATATCAGCTGTGCTCCACAGACTTCTGCTGCCAGCTGGTGCTGTCGTGCACCACCTGCAGAGAGAGCGGGCTGACGGCCTGCTGTCCTGTGTGCCAAGCTAAAGAGCAAAACCACAGTGACGTCTCCTCTGGTGGGCTTCCTCATCGAGAGGAGTGCGAATGCACAATGTCGCGACCCAGAATCCCAAAAGATACACAATGACAAACTCAATGAGTTGAAAATCATCTCAGATGGCCTGTAACTTTGTGATTTTTTTTTTATTTATTTATTTTTTTTATCTGATCATGCTTTTTTAATAACTTGAAACTATTGTACCAATTTGGTCATGCTTTTAAAACTGGACAAATCTTCAATAAAATTTAAATTATTTGCATTCATTTTATTTGACATACAAAATCATACATATAAAATGGGACGGGTTAATATGTCCAACATTATTCAGGTCAATTAACTCAAAGTCGATGTACTGTACATACATGAAGACAACAAACATAAGATTTAATTACATATTATTTCCTCTTTTTAGATCAAATAAATAAAAAGAAACACCACAAACTGTCATATGGTAGTCATACTTTAAGTAAGAGAACAGCATTGTAAAGCTTCAATCACAAGGAGTTTTCCTGATGGTGAGATCTTCTCCGTTTTGGCAATGTACGAGCTTCCAGCATCTGCAAATGGTTAAACAGCTAAATATTTAAACTGTCCAAACTGAAAGAAAATAATTCAATTCATTTTTGACTGGGAATATGACAAGTGTAACAAGGTGGGTGAAAAGTACAAAAATGATCAAAAACAATTTGGGAAGTTATTATACCCTGTGTGAGCAAAGTCACTATAAGTTGTAGTCTAGCATTTTGGGGGGAAAATTAAATCTGCTTGAGGTCAAAATAACTAGAACTGAAAGTGGGGGTTCATCAATTTACAAAATGAAAGATGTTAATGCACTTTTAGTATGTAAAAGATGATCTGCAAACCTGTTTTGTAAAAGAAACACTGGACCCTACCCCCAGTGGTAGTAGAGGTACCAGATTGTGTCGTTGCTCAATACTGGTCCAAACAACGGATTCAGCTGTGATAGAATAGCAATCAGCCAGCTGAAATTTAACCAAAAGTACAAAGTGAACAATATGGCAGTCATAAGAAAATAATGCAAAGAGAGACTGAATTTAGGAACAAATGTAGCAGCAAAAACGTGGTCTGCACTGCCCCCTAGTGGTTGTTAGAGAACAAACGCTATCATATTTCTTCAAAATAATAAATAATTCACATCAAACATGGACAGTGCAGACCATTTATGAGCTTATTTAACACATCATACAATGCTATTTACATTTATTTGTAAGTTTAATATTAAACTAGAGGAAACTGCACATGAACTGCATATTGGCCTGGATGTGTTGCATTTCTTTTTTGATCAATACTGGAGTTGCCCAAAGGCTGTGTTTGACTTTCAACTGAAACAGACCAGAATAACCTCTCTATTTTATCACTTTAAACAGCAGCTACAATTCTCAAGTATCTCTAGACATGTATAACAAAGATAATTTAAAGACAATGTACTTACAAAAGGTAGCAACAGACTGCAGTTAGTACCAACATCGTCACAATGACTCTAATGAGAAAATACAGATATTTAACACTTATTAAAAATACCGAGAGTGTGAATAAACGTACATGTGTAAAATGTTTCGTTATGTGTAAAAAAGGTTTCTTTAAATCAGCTTCGTCACTTGGCACGGTCACATGATCCAGTCATACACATCTTCATGTTAAAACTAAAATATTTCTCAACATATATGATTTTGACTTGTACAAAATACATAATTTGAATTGAACGCACTTCCTATTGTCATGCAAGTCAAATCACAAACTGTTTCGTTCTGTTGCTCACTTGTTGATTTTCGTAAAGTAAAAACGAATAACGATCAACTTTATTGTTTACGAACACTTTTTGAGGTTGCTAGGTTTTTAACATTTTTGAATACATCGCTAAATAGACAGAGGTTAATATAGATGATGTAGTACAGAAAACTTTCGTTTAAGGTAATGCTAATGTTGCTCACCCTCGATTCGGTCCTTTAGGAATAAACCAAGGAATAACTCCACCAATAAGACCCCAAAACACAGTCATAACCGACATTGCTATCGTAAACGACATAGACGCCATTATATTTCTTTGTAGGTCGAGGTTTATTAACTTATTTTCTGTAAAATAAACTTCGTAGTCTCCACCGCGCTCGCGCACTCGACTGCTGTGTGGACGTGATGGTCATGTGACTCCTAGGGCCCTGAAGAGACCTGACATATGACTGATGTCTCACCTCTTCCTCTGCACTCAGATCACATTAAACATACAACCTTCTTTTGATACTACAGAGTTTTGGTCTAATACAATGTGCATTTTGTAGGGTATGTGCCCTGCATTTATTTAATCTACTCTAGTCACACGAAAGCGAAACCTTTAACCGGTATGAATCATTTAAAATGTTATCCGCTGACTTTTATTACAATTAGTGTAGCTCTGTGAAACAGGATTATACTTAACCAAAACATAAAAAACATTTCGTTCGCTGAAAAATGTAAAACATTTCAGCTAGTTGCCAATGAACGTTTCTCATTTTCATACATTTTTACTTGTACTTAAAAAAAAATTATAGTTATTAAAAACCTGTAAATTTTAGTCATTCTTAATTAGTGGACAAACTTTAAAAAAAGACTTCCACCTAAATATTTAATATAAAGATTTCCTAGACAATTCAATGCCTGGAGACATTTTAAAATTCCCAATTTCCCATATATTTCCAGGTTTTAAACAGCCATTGGAACCCTATTTACTACATATTACACAGCTTTTGCTTATGACAAAAAGATAGTGACAAAACACATCAGTTAAACAAGTGGCCAAATAGGAAGTACAAGTAGTTCCCCGTGTCTATCTGTGAAGCAGTTTAAGAATTTCCCCATTTTTGTCTAATTTTTGTTTAGAAACCAGCAATTGCTCAAACTGTGATTTTCTGTTATGTTACATTAAATGAAAACACACAGATGGCACTAGGTTGAGCAAATTTCTTTTCACTTCAAGTTCAATTTGGAAACAGCACTGCTGTTTCATACCAAAGCCAACACTCTTTTATATAATAGACAAAAGCACAGAAATGTCAGTTTTTACAGTCTTTTATTGTTAGCAAACGAATCATTTCACTCCTGCATTTTCTCGATGGTTTCCTCCTTGTATTTGCCCTTCTCTTTCAGTTCCTGTCGGGACTTGGCCTTGCGCTCAAGAATCTTCTTGCGATCCTTGTCAAGCTTTAGCCTGGTGATCACCACCTGAAGAACAAAAAGATTGATTAATTTTGTGAACATTTCCATCAACATAAAACAGCATGACATATGCAAAAACCTATGCAATTGATCACAAATTAAGTCAGTTGACAAAAAAACCCCCAGATCATTTAATTGTTCTCCTTGCAGACAAGTCTGTTTTGATAAGTTAATACAAGAGACAATTTCCTATCTGAGAAAGACAATTTTGATCTAAAGGGGAAATTCACCATTGACAAGATGGGCTTAAAATAAAACTTGACCATCTATGCCATAGAAAAGCCCCCCACCCCCTCACAAATTTGGTGCTACATGACTAGAGGCAACCGAAAAAGGGACGTGGCATTCTATTTTTCCCCAAAAAAACACAACGGGCTTGCAGTGCACTGGACTTGAGCCGACTATCCATGATCGGGTAATGCAGAAGTACGGGGGATAACACAGAAGAATACACATTGTTCATTACATATATTACTTGCATTGTATCAATACAAAGCTGGTTGAAAATCAGCAAAGTTACCCTTTAAGTAAGTATTATTTATATTACTTACTAATTGTTACTAATACAAGTAACTGAAATGTGATCCTGTAAGCTTATGCATTGGCAGATTGGTGACAACTCAAGCAGAACATCAGATGCTTCATTTCTCAAACAAGTAACCCCTGACGACTGTAAACATGTATGATTTGGACATTGGAATGTCTAACAGAGCACTTGTTAAAACATCAGTCAGTAGCTCTAGGAAATGAAATAATAGTCAGTGACAAATGTCAGAAATGTGTAATCAATCTAAGAGTGACCATTGTTACTCAAAAATCACCAGCACACAGCTTGTTTTGATGTAATAAAACTAGTTCCAAACTTCATCTGTGATTCGGCTACATGGCTGAATACACATTTGTAGTATGCCGTTCATATAATGCTGATTAATAAACTATGTATACTGAAAATTGTTGCCAAGTATTTGTTTTATCACTAACCAGATACATCAAATGCAGAGTTATTATTGATCAGATCCATATCTTTTTTTCTAGATTCAATCTTTTTCTAGATCAGTGGCATTTGCAAATAATCAGATTGCCTAATTGCATAAAGGTGTGGTCAAATTTACATTTGCTTGATGAAATTCAGTAATTTAAATTGAAATCTGGGGGGGGGGGTATTCCCCACATAAGCCACAATTCCACCAGGAACTTTCCCCAGGAACTAGGGACTTTGGAGCAGTGTTAATTTTGTTAACGAAAACTATGACGAAAAATGTTCGTTGACGACCTTTTTTTTCCATGACTAAGACGAGACGATGAGAGACGACACCAATGTCATTTAACGATAACGTGACAAACTACTCGTGCAATATCGTTGACGAAAAAAGACGAGACTGAAATGTGGCTAAAAGACTAAACTTTACCAAAATCACTCTTTTGAAATCACTTTTTGTTTTTATCGAATAAAGGAGACAAAAAAAGCTGTCTTTACGAGCGGTCAAGCTTACGGTTGCCAGATTTCCCAAATTTAAACCCCCTTTCAGAGCTTTTCTGTTAAAAGAACACGTTTTACTTAATCTTTGCTATCTGGCAACCACGCACACGAGCCTTTCGTCTGAAGATAAAGACTAAGACTAAATCAAAAATGGCTGCCAAAATTAACACAGTTTTGGAGTGGTACTCGGTGTGTTTCGACCGCAGGAACCAGGGTCTAAAAGCTCCGGGTCAAAATTCTCCTCTCAAAACATCCCTGCTCACAAGGTAGTAGACTTGGGCACTGAACCTGCTGACTAGTTGACTCCACGCAGCATTTTATTTCAACCACAATTTTTAAAAGTCTGTTGCAGNATTGATCGCTCATTTTCAAGTTGGTCACATCAATTTGCCACGTTGTCCGTTAGAAAGCAGATTGGTTTGAAATGACTTGTGTATGAGCAGTGGTTCAAGAATCACAACACTGACAATGGACCATTTCACCAATATTTTGCCAGACTATTGTTTGATACCCACTCACTGGCTTGCCTAATGTCTCACTGAACAAAAACAATTGAAATGTATCTCCAAAAGCATTATCTAGTAAAGTATTATCTCCTAAAACTCATTATCTAATTTGCTAACATTAGTTTATGCATTAACTAGTTTATGCATTATAATTAATAACCAACTTTTCATTTAAACGTATTAGCCGTCCTTCGGATGAGACATTAAACTAAGGTCCTGACTCTCAGTGGTCATTAAAAATCCACTTTCTTAAAGAGTAGGGGTGTAACCCCAGTGTCAAGGCCAAATTCCCTCCATTGGCCCTTATTAATCATGGCCTCCTAATAACCCCCATCCACTGTATTGGCTCTATCACTCCCTCTAATCTCCACCTATAGCTGGTGTGTGGTGAGCGCACTGGCGCCGTTTCTTTGGCTGCCATCACATCATCCAACTGGATGCTGCACACTGCTGGTGGGTGAGGAGAGACCCCAGATGTGAGCGTAAATCACTTTGGGTGTACAGTAGTACATAGTAGTAGCACTATATAAATGTCTCATTCATTAATTAATAAGTAAATGCTGAGATTGACATTAAGCAAGATTAATAAATGCTGTAGAAGTTTTGTTCTTTGTTAGTAGACAATGTTACCAAATTGCATTAAGAATATATCAGCCATCCTCCTCTTTGGATAAAGGACAACCACTAGGTCTTATTTTCCAATGACACTCATGTCCTGCATGTAAACATATCTGGATATAATACATACCTTGCTGGGGTGGATGCCAACATGGACTGTGGTGCCGTTGGCCTTCTCACGCTGCACACGCTCGATGTAAATGACGTACTTCTTCCTGTAGACCTGGACAACTTTGCCAATCTGCTGGCCTTTGTAGTGTCCTCGGACAACCTGGTGATGAGGGGAAATAAAGCAAGCAAGTTACGGTAACATACTTGGAAACTAAATGATATTTCAATACATCAGACGAATATATTGATCAGGGATGAAAAACTAATAATGTCCTCACCTGGACCTCATCGTCCTTGCGGATGGGCATGGATCTCACGTTGTACTTCTGGCGGAGCTCTTTGGACAGAGGGGAGGACATGATCTTCCTGCGGATGTGTGAAGGGGCATTGAAGTGCCTCTTGCGGTTCTTGCGCCGGGAGGAGGTCACAAATTTATTGAGCTTCATGATGGCTGGTAATAAGAGGACAAATGCAATTAACTTTAAAAAAGCGCCTGCTTTTTATTATTATTAATTTTACAAATTAGCACATTCAACACATAAGAAAAACAGTATTTGTGTAACAATGAAACTTGACTGTCAAACATTACTGTCTGTAATTTGGATTTATTTGATGCAGTTTAGCACATCTCTCTTTAAACAAATCAGAAATTCTTATACAAAACGAGTATTAATGTACTCGAAGCTTGTGAATTCATGTCTTGATAACACACGATGTATTTCCAACAGCTCGTGCTACTGCTATACTGTTATTTCAACTTGACATGACACTACAAGCTCCCCTACATCCGTAAATTTCATATTTACGCTGTTTCAAGAGTGTTTAAACGCAACACGATTAAAACGACATACAACGCGGACAAACGGAGAGCAAAGCCTTGTGTTTTTGGACAAAGTTAAGGTGACGCTATTCGCACGGGAGAAAACATAGCAGCAACTGGCTGAACTTCGGAGACTAAATCATCCGTAATGTTGTACTGTGAGTGTAAAATAACACAGGTAAATTGAACATACTGATATTGTGTAGCGATAGTGTATGTTTTAGACTTTGAGGACATAAAATCCACGAGGATGGCAAAGGATGTTTAAGAAATGCTTTAGCAATCTTGGCTTACCCTGCCGACTTGTTTCTATGGCCGCCGGAAAAGAGACTCTAGAACTACTTCCGCCTGAATTAGTTGTAGCGCAAACCTCGCGAGATCATCATGGATAAAATGGGATTTCAAAGAAGCTACCTGTAGTTTATGGCAGGGTCACACCAGAGCCGTTGAAAAACATCATATTTAACACACGATACAGACAAACAAGCATCCATTACATAAAGTGGGCTACATTATAAAGGAAAAAACGCCAGATATAAAAGTATAAAATGTGATGTCAGCGCTTTGCAGAATTAAGCGGACGCGTTGATCTCTATTGACTAATGATTTCACTGAATTAATCTGAATTACAAAATTAATAAATATTTAAAAAATTAAAAATTGCTCTTAAAATTGATACAGTTTAAATTACCAGTCAGTTACTAGTCTTTTTAATGAAATATTTTGCTGGTCATTTGCAAATATGCTAAGTCCTTAAAAGTATGCCCTGCTCAAAGGTCCAGTTTAAGATGGTTGCTGGTTTATCTGGTTCAGTCTGGATATTAGCTGGTCCAATGTGGTCATTAGCTGATGAACCAACCACAGTGTCCAAAAACCAACTGATTCAAGACGCTCTACCAGCTAGAAACCATGCTATTCAAGAAACACAGTTTAAACTGGACTTTCCAGGACTTAGCATCATACAAGTATTTATACAAAAGTATTATTGCACATAAACATATGCCCCATCATTTTTATTAGTGTATCCATTCTGATATTTTAAAATCATTTAATTCCCTTATTCACAGAAGTCAAGATACAAATCTGTACTATACAGGTCCTTCTCAAAAAATTTGCATATTGTGATAAAAGTTCATTATTTTCCATAATGTAATGATAAAATTAAACTTTCATATATTTTAGATTCATTGCACACCAACTGAAATATTTCAGGTCTTTTATTGTTTTAATACTGATGATTTTGGCATACAGCTCATGAAAACCCAAAATTCCTATCTCAAAAAATTAGCATATTTCATCCGACCAATAAAAGAAAAGTGTTTTTAATACAAAAAAAGTCAACCTTCAAATAATTATGTTCAGTTATGCACTCAATACTTGGTCGGGAATCCTTTTGCAGAAATGACTGCTTCAATGCGGCGTGGCATGGAGGCAATCAGCCTGTGGCACTGCTGAGGTGTTATGGAGGCCCAGGATGCTTCGATAGCGGCCTTAAGCTCATCCAGAGTGTTGGGTCTTGCGTCTCTCAACTTTCTCTTCACAATATCCCACAGATTCTCTATGGGGTTCAGGTCAGGAGAGTTGGCAGGCCAATTGAGCACAGTAATACCATGGTCAGTAAACCATTTACCAGTGGTTTTGGCACTGTGAGCAGGTGCCAGGTCGTGCTGAAAAACGAAATCTTCATCTCCATAAAGCTTTTCAGCAGATGGAAGCATGAAGTGCTCCAAAATCTCCTGATAGCTAGCTGCATTGACCCTGCCCTTGATAAAACACAGTGGACCAACACCAGCAGCTGACATGGCACCCCAGACCATCACTGACTGTGGGAACTTGACACTGGACTTCAGGCATTTTGGCATTTCCTTCTCCCCAGTCTTCCTCCAGACTCTGGCACCTTGATTTCCGAATGACTTTGGACCACTGAGCAACAGTCCAGTGCTGCTTCTCTGTAGCCCAGGTCAGGCGCTTCTGCCGCTGTTTCTGGTTCAAAAGTGGCTTGACCTGGGGAATGCGGCACCTGTAGCCCATTTCCTGCACACGCCTGTGCACGGTGGCTCTGGATGTTTCTACTCCAGACTCAGTCCACTGCTTCCGCAGGTCCCCCAAGGTCTGGAATCGGTCCTTCTCCACAATCTTCCTCAGGGTCCGGTCACCTCTTCTCGTTGTGCAGCGTTTTTTGCCACACTTTTTCCTTCCCACAGACTTCCCACTGAGGTGCCTTGATACAGCACTCTGGGAACAGCCTATTCGTTCAGAAATTTCTTTCTGTGTCTTACCCTCTCGCTTGAGGGTGTCAATGATGGCCTTCTGGACAGCAGTCAGGTCGGCAGTCTTACCCATGATTGCGGTTTTGAGTAATGAACCAGGCTGGGAGTTTTTAAAAGCCTCAGGAATCTTTTGCAGGTGTTTAGAGTTAATTAGTTGATTCAGATGATTAGGTTAATAGCTCGTTTAGAGAACCTTTTCAAGATATGCTAATTTTTTGAGATAGGAATTTTGGGTTTTCATGAGCTGTATGCCAAAATCATCAGTATTAAAACAATAAAAGACCTGAAATATTTCAGTTGGTGTGCAATGAATCTAAAATATATGAAAGTTTAATTTTATCATTACATTAAGGAAAATAATGAACTTTTATCACAATATGCTAATTTTTTGAGAAGGACCTGTACAGACAGCAGAAATCAATATTTGTATATTATCATTATATTATTATAGGTAGCTATTGAAACATCCAGTCTGAATGTAAAACATGGTCATTTCTTGTGAAGTGTCACAGGTGCTTTAACTTAAAAAAAAATCCAAGGGACTTCTTTTGTCAAAAGGTTATACAGAAGAAGAAAGAAAAGAAGGCAAATCTGAGTCACTTGTCATTTTATTAGAATGATATAATTGTCAGTGAATTTGAAAACAGTTTTTATTCAACACAATATTATGCACCTTTTTTGGCTTTTATCCAACAAACCTTTAAAAATAGCAAAACATAGTTTGCCACAACTGTTCTCTTTGAAACTCCAGGTCTACTACACTGCCCTGACATGTCATAAGAGCAGGTGTTCATTTACACAACTCAATGGCATCCATTGTGAAAATGAATATAGCATTGAATAAGCCAGATCAGGGGAAAACATGGATTGACAAAATCTGTATCTGCAGACTGTAGTTTGGTTCCCAGAATGGGTCTAAGGCTCATAAAGCTCTGTCTGGTCGTTTGTTCTCTCTGGGCTTTGGGACTTAAGAATAAAAAGGGTCTTTTGACTGCATACGATTGAATAGACACATGAAAACAACAAAGGTACAAAGGTTATAGTGTTCTGTGAAATTGGCCAAAATTCTATTGAAAACTCATGCACCTGTAAACTTGTAATCTATCTATCTATCTATCTATCTATCTATCTATCTATCTATCTATCTATCTATCTATCTATCTATCTATCTATCTATCTATCTGTTTATCTTTCTCTCTCTCACTCTATCTCTCTCTGTCTATCTATCTACCAATCTATCTATTTATCTCTCTCTCTGTTTATCTATCTCTATCTATCTATCTATCTATCTATCTATCTATCTATCTGTCTATCTATCTCTATCTGTCTGTTAATCTATCTATCTATCTATCTATCTATCTATCTATCTATCTATCTATCTGTCTGTCTGTCTGTCTGTCTGTCTGTCTGTCTGTCTGTCTGTCTATCTATCTCTCTGTCTGTTTATCTATCTATCCATCATCTATCTGATGTGTTGGAGAGGGTATCACAGAATGGGATCTTTACGTGGCCCCACCTTGAACTGTTGGGTTCAGGTGTGTCCCTGTAGGCTACTGTGTCAGTGTGAGGCGTGACACTTCAATATGAGTAATCCTTTGCTCATTCTATTCAATACATGCTCACAGCAAGGAGACACAAATGTGACAACTTATTGCGCTCTAATAGAAAACAATGTGGAAAAACATATGGAATAAGGTGAGTCTCAAAAAAGTTAAATATTTGTTTACTTACTAAAGCATTATGAGAATTAAATTAATCCCTCAGCACTTCATATTGCAGGTGTTCATGGTCCTGATGGTGTGGAATCTGTTTGTGCCCATTGACACAAAGTACTCCAGTAGAGAAGGAAAGTCTAGGAGACGAAAACTGGAATCACATCCTCGCCGGAGCGCCTCGTCTGTCAGAATTTCCCCGGATCCAATGATGACAGGTCCAGAATCAGGCGTGATGCCCGGTGCTGTTGAAACAGACTTTGATAAGAGTATCGAGGACATGGTGTCCCAGGTCAGAAACAATCCCAACTTATCCATAAGCAAATGTGTGGTGGATCGCAAACTGTGGATGTCCAACAGCCGCAGCCTCTCTCCCTGGTCCTACAGGTGGGTGAAATGGAGGTCATTGTTATTATTAATATTATTTATTATTATTATCATCGTATTATTTAACCCTTATGTTCTGATTGAAGGTTGACAGACCTCAAAGCCCTGTTTAAAAAAAAAAAAAAACATGCTTAACATTAAAGTATCATATTAATACGTTTTTTAAATTATTCAAAAATACAGTTAACTGCAATTCATACAGAAAATATGCAGAAAGCCATTTTGCTCTCATGTACATGAAAACAACCCGCTGATTTATCAACAGTCATTACACCAGTCTTTAGTGTCAGGTGTGTTTCAGGATTCTTTGATGAATAGAAAGTTCGAAAGAACTGCATTTATTTGAAATATAATTTTTTGTAACATTATAAATTCCTTAAATGTCAATTTCAATCAATTGAATGCATCCTTGCTGAACAATATTAGCTTTTATTTTCTTTCAAATGCTGACCGCAGCTGTGCCATTATAAATTAAAATATATTAAAATAAAAAACACATTTTAAATTGTTTTAAACTGTATTTTTATCAAATATTTATCAGCTTTTGGTAAGTGACTTTTTTTCAAACACATTTAAAAATCTTACCCTAGACCCCAGACTTTTAAAGTGTAGCATATGGGTCTATCTTTTACCTTAAAAATAGTTTGAAAACTTTTTATAGAAACAATTGACCAGACGTAATTTATTCAATGTCTTTGGCTAGAATCAATCACGATGAGACCCGTAAGCCCGTGGACATCCCAGAGGCCGTGTGTTCGTGCGTGGGATGCATCAATCCTTTCACCATGCAGGAGGATCGCTCCATGACCAGCGCTCTCATCTACACCAAGATCCCCGTGCGCAGACTCCTCTGCCACCGGCCAACGAGGAAGCCGACGAAGAAGAAGAAATGCGTTCCCCGTTACAGATCGGTGGTGGAGAGCATCGCCGTGGGGTGCACGTGCATCGTGGGGTAGATGAGTGGGACCAACACATTTCAACCTGTTTTATACTGCAAATGAATTCGGATCCTAATTGTGCATATAATGGGTTTCTGTGTATGAAATAGTGAAGAATACATTTAGTAAGCTCAATATAACGCAACGGAACTTATGTTGGCGCCTTTTCTATTTTGAAAAGTTTTTTTATTTTTTTTATTTAAGGTTTTGAACATTTAATGTCGTTAAGTATTGCGTTGTGACATCTCAAGCTAAATTAAGAATTATAATTGTAGCTATTTTGGGCATCATAATGCGTTTTAAATAGCCTGCCCTACACTATCAAAAAAAGGTGGCAGATTGGACAGTTCATTTAGCCGATTAGGCCTACTATATGTTATGGAACTGTAAAGTGTGTCTTTATGAAATAAAGAGAATTTAATGCTGATATTTCTACAAATAGACCATTTTCAATTCAATTGTTCAAATGGCTACAAATTCAGTATCATTGTTGTTTGTGTAAGATCGCCCCCTACTGTCCAAAATATAAGATAAAAAGATAGGCTAGAAAGAGGAGACACTTGTATGATGTCATAATGATGTTTTTGTTTGTTTTGCTTTTCTCTCGTTTTAATAGGGGGTCACACAGCTTTAAAGTATTTTATATAAATTGCTTATCTACTCTTTTTTTTCCTCAAATATATATTTTTCACTTATTAGAGCAATGACAGCTGCCAAAATCATTCTTTAATGTAAATAAAATATAAAAAGCATAAATACGCTTACAAAAATAGGCTATATTTAGGCCTACTACATTTTTTTGTTGGCACGTTAAAGGGGTATGATATGACATTGTTTTTTTTATGACATGTTCCTTGAGGTTCACTTATAATGTTAATACAATTTTTGCACTTGTATATATATATATATGAATTTGGTTCCAAAACGCTATAAATCCATTTTGATTAATTTTGAGTAAAAATGTGTTTTCTTTACCAAGAAAGCGGCAAGATGAAAACCACTATTTTCTGTTTCAAACTTCCACATAGATTCTTTTGGTTATAAAAACATTAAAATCTAGATTTTGATTTTCAAAGGTTTATTATAAAAACGGATTATTTTTCCCCAAAATGCAATAAATCATAACCGGTCATCTTGTTAATGTTATAAATTAATTCTGTCTCTGTTTGTCATTACCGATTAAAGAGTATCTGGCGCCACCTCACGGTTAAAATAAACATTTGCCGAGTACATTGGTATTAAAAACTGCTTTTAAAAACTGTCCATGATTCAGTTTTGGGGACCGTGACAGAAGTTTGATGCTGTCGTGGAACGAGCAACAGCCGGCATTTTTCCTCCTCCTGACTCGAGTGCCTCATCTTCTTAATCTCCTCACGTAAATTATTACATTTCGATGACTTACGTTTCTTCCCCACCACAGAAACCACCACAGGTTCATCAATGCCGTCAAAATTATTCATTTTTCTGTTTTAGTTGATCACAAAGTAAGGAAAACTAGGATGCCGGGTGTATTCAGAGCGCCGCCATTACGGTTTACAGTGCGCTGTGATTGGTTGAGCGGATATATCACGTTCTGCAGAGAAAGGAGACTGGCGTTTGTCGCGTTTTGGAAAGAAGGGGAGAAAACACGAAAGAATAACATGACGGAAATCGCATTTTGCGCAAAATTAATTGACTTTTCAATACCGACCAGATACAATACTAATTTTGGCGGAAACTTTTTTTTTTTTTTTTTTTNTTTTTTTTTTTTTTTTTTTTTAAATGGTGTTTAGGAACTCTTCATATTATATATAGCGACACAGAAAAACGATTATTTTTAACCTTCATTCTGACCCTCTGTGAGAAACACAGGGGCAGCTTCTTTACGGCTTGTAAGTAAACGGCCACTTTTATAACTGAACATCATTGCATAGGAACAGTATCAACACCCACTCACTATTGCACGTAAGTAAGTGTTTTGAAAACATCATCCATATGTAACCATCATTTACAGACAAAGCATAATATTTACTTATGGTTTGTGATGCAGCTGCCATCAGATCCAATACAATTGGCTGCTTCATCTGTCAACAAAAGTTTCTTTATGAACTCTCCATTACACTGTGCATCTTTTACAAAATCTGCAGTCAAATGCTCTGAACAAACATATAATCCTCCGACTCAATCCATAACGCCCTCTGTGGTCATATCTGGGCAAACGAAGTTCAGGGATGAGCTCCACGGTCATATCAGGGCTGATAGAGAGGACAGGGAAGGGGACGATCTCCGTGGTCATGTCCTAGTGGACTGGGAGATGCTGAGAGCCCTGGACTATCGATCGACTTGGAAGCGCTTAAATCCATGATGGGACAAGCTCCGTGGCCATCGGTGCTTGATGCACAAGAGAACCCAGAATAGCACTCAGAAATGCAGTGTGGCCCTTACAAGACTTCACACAAAAAAACAAACAAACGTGAAAACAGAGGGCTTATATAGGCAGGCTTAACAAGCTAATGACACACAACTGAACCTAATCACAACATAATGAGTCCAGGCAATGGGTTATGGGAATTGAAGTTCGTTCATGATGAGATAGCCTAGGAGTTGGGAGGAGTGCCCTCTGGTGGAGGTTATGGCACTCCAGCTGGGATATGTGACAATCAAAACAAGCCATTTTTGGAGCTTAATTAAATAAATGTGGTCCCACTTTATATTAGGTGGCCTTAACTACTATTTACTTACATCGAAAAATAAGTACCATGTACTTATTGTGTTCATACAGAGCATATTGATGTCATGCAGGAAAAAATAGCATTCTAAAGCATGTGCTCGCTTTACTAAGTCGTTCCTTCGTTTTATAAATCATGTGCACGATTTGCTTATTCGTTCCCTCGATTTACTAAATCATGATTTACGATTTACTTTTTTTCCCCCCTGCATGTCATGTGTGGGGCTCCATATGTTCATATTGTATTGCAAAACACTTTTGCTGCTATTGAGGTGGGATATGAGTAAGGTGTAAGGGATGGGTCAACAGTGTAATTATAAATGTGTTTACAGAAATTAATTACAGATATAAATACATGCAGGTATTTTTTAAAATATAAGTACAGTGTAAAAACATGTATGTACACAAGAAGAGCATTGTATCAAATTATTCATTTAAATGTAAGTACATAGTAGTTAAAGGGTTAGTTCACCCAAAAATGAAAATAATGTAATTTATTACTCACCCTCATGTCGTTCTACACCCGTAAGACCTTCGTTAATCTTCGGAACACTAAGATATTTTTTATTAAATCCGATGGCTCAGTGAGGCCTCTATAGACAGCAATGCCATTGTAAATCTCAAGATCCATAAAGGTACTAAAAACATATTTAAAACAGTTCATGTGAATACAGTGGTTCTACCTTAATATTATAAAGTGACAAGAATACTTTTTGTGCGCCAAAAAAACTAAATAATAACAATCTCGTGATTGCTGATTTCAAAACACTGATTCAGAGCTTTACGAATCGAATCAGTGATTCTGATCTATATCTAAACTGCTGAAATCATGTGACTTTGTCGCTCCGAACCGCTGATTTGATTCGTAAAGCTCCGAAGCTTCATGAAGCAGTGTTTTGAAATCGGCCATCACAAGATATTGTTGAAAAGTCGTTATTTTGTTTTTTTGGCACACAAAAAGTATTCTCGTCGCTTTATAATATTAAAGTAGAACCACTGTACTCACATGAAATGTTTTAAATATGTTTTTAGTACCTTTATGGATCTTGAGATTTACAATGGCATTGCTGTCTATAGAGGCCTCACTGAGCCATCGGATTTAATCAAAAATATCTTAATTTGTGTTCCGAAGATGAACAAAGGTCTTACGGGTGAAGAACGACATGAGGGTGAGTAATAAATTACATTATTTTCATTTTTGGGTGAACTAACCCTTTAAGGCCACCTAATAGGTAGACCAGGTACAGTTGGTACAGGGGTACAGTTGAAACACCTTAAATAACTTGCGTACGCAACAAGTCTAATCTGTGATATTTGCTTCGCACATGCGTATTAGCGCCCTCTAGGATCATGTTCAATTTGAAGTACATGCGCTTCTCCAGTCCGAAGTTATCGGCGAAAGTTTTTTTTCTAAGGTAATTTTTTCACTTCACCATGTCCCTTCCACATTGAATAGCTTCTCATCCTTACATGACTGTTAAAGTTAACTTACATTTTCGTAAACCTTAATCTGTGCTCTAAACACTGACATATTGCATGACTTTGTGTCATGCAAGGTCATCGTAAAATCTAGAGAAATGTTCGAGGTGGTCAGCGGGGTACAGTTGAGACACAGTGTATCAAATGTACCCGCACTATAGAATCCTATTGCGGCACATGCAGTTTAGTTGCAGGATGTAAGATCACAATTTAATAGATTTCATCTGTTTTATTATTGCTGTTTGCAATTGTTTAATGTTTTTTTACTGTTAGTCAACTTTTCAACTGTTAATATTAAAATTATGAACTGAAATTAGGCTAAATATTGCTGTTTGCCATTGCTGTTCAATGTTTTACAAATGGACTACTTTTAGCTAAACAAATAATCAAATAAAATGCTAAATGTAAATAAAAACTGCTGAATTCTCATTTTTAAAGGTATTTTACATTTGCAGTGAATTGGTTAGGCAGCTTTACAGCATTCCGGATGGGTGTCTCAACTGTAGGGTGTTCCAACTGTACCCGACTGTTCCCGACATGGGTACAGTTGGAACAAAAAAGCTTCTTGTGTTTATGAGCTAATTGTGAAAAATATGACCTACTTATGGATGTTAATAATTGATAATATTTTAGTAGACAAGTAAAGGAAATGTCATATGAAAAATCACTTCTTTTCAGTCCCTACACTCTAAAAAATGCTGGGTTAAAAACAACCCAAGTTGGGTTGAAAATGGACAAACCCAGCGATTGGGTTGTTTTAACCCAACGGCTGGGTTAAATGTTTGCCCAACCTGCTGGGTAGTTTTATTTAACCCAAATATTGTTTAAAAATTACTGTATTTCTTGCTTAAAATGAACCCAAAATATGTTGGAAATTAACATTTATTAATATGTTTAATAAACAAACATTTATTAATACTTTTTTTGAATAATATTTAAACAATAAACATTTATTAAATTGCTTATTAATAAATGCTCATCTTTTTGATTATTATTGTTGCCTCTAGTAATTATGAGTCTGATTTTTAATTTCCAACCTATTTTGGGTTCATTTTAAGCCAGACATATAGTAATTTGTAAACAATTGTTGGGTTAAATAAAACTACCCAGCAGGTTGGGCAAACATTTAACCCAACTGCTGGGTCAAAACAACCCAATCGCTGGGTTTGTCCATTTTCAACCCAACTTGGGTTGTTTTTAACCCAGTATTTTTTAGAGTGTAGTTTTTGGTGTGGTAACGGTGAAAGCAAAAAGTGTACCTGGTCTACCCTACAAAGTGGGACCATACAATGTGTTTGTTTGGGTTTTTTTATAATGAGAAGGTAATTTTAAGCTATGAAACTTGCAGGATATTTTAATGATACAAAGACCTCTTACATTTGAAAAGATCAAGACAAAGTTGATTTCTCATGTCATGACCCCTTTAAGAAAAATGGCATATAAAGATGGGGGAACATACAAGATCGCTATTTCTAATAATTTGCTACATTTCTTAAAACGATATTCTTCATGTCTTAAAAAACGATTCAAAGTGATACTTTGCTACTTGAAATGTTTTTACAAACAACATCCCACACTTTTATTTAGGACGACAGCCTAACATTTCAGTTTCTGGTCTCATGTGCGCCATCAGCAGGACGCGAACATCCGGTACACCGAATCAATCAGCTCCATCATATTAATGATCAGCGAGGAACAGTTCTAAAGGAAAACATACAGGAGAAGGACGAATCATGCCCGGTATGTGTTTGGCTGATAAGATGACCGATGATCTTCAGATGAAAAACATTATTTTAAGTCTGACTAATAGTCTACTGTTGTTTCATTACTTGCGAGAAGGACGTGGTACAGGTGAACGAACCTGGTGTTTGGTGCAGGTGAAAGGTCCGTCGGAGGTGACCGCAGCAGAAGGTAGGAACTGACAGACATCTGAATAGATAGACAGGCTACTTGTATTAAAATGTTTTATTATTTATTTATTTTTAAGAAAACCATAAACTTTAAGACTTTTCCCTCTCTAAACAACCTGTTGAGTTCATTTGATCCCATATTTGTAATATTTTTTTATCAAGAAGAGCGTAGAGGTGACAACAATATGCTCTACTCGCCAAGATATCACAATTTAGAGTATGAAATATTGATCTGAGCCAGAATATACAGCAAATTAGGCCTAATCAATCAAACAGCTACACTTCTTTTTTGAGTAATGCCTGTGAATTAGTGTAGACTAATATAGTTCAACGAGCGGCAAGCAGAATAATTCACTGGAACTATGCATATTAGAATCTCAGTGAATTGCATATTGCAGCCTGGAAGTCCTTTTTATAGCTTTGTACTATACCAACACATATCTGTAGGCGACCTCTATTTCAGCTTTTCAGATTCAATATAGCCAGGACTGTCAATCTATATTTAGAAGCTCTTGTGGCTCATAAATATTCATTGAGGTTTTAGTGCTGTCTTTAAAAAAGACGCCAGCGTGAGTTCCCAACTGTGAGTCAGGCAGCCTGTGTCAGAGAGAGTAGGAGGAGAGAGAGATGTTTAGTGAGAATGAACTCTTTGATATTTTGATATGCTGATACCCGGGGGACCAGCACAGATGGCACCTGTTCTCAGAGGCTCTGGCCACTCTCGCTGACTACCCAGTGTGTGATTTCCGTCACAAAATATCATACATGAGTCTTCACATTTGCATTGGGGGGTCCGAGTGGCATTCGTCTAAATGAATAAATAAACAATTAGCTATGTGTTAGTTCAGTACCAGACTTATGACATATGTTTCTGTTTAAGGTGGTAATGTGAGACGGTTGGTGTTGCACAAGAGACGTTGGTTACTTTGTTGGGTATGATTAAGCAAGTTTATGTTACTCAGAAGGCCTCTTTGATACCTCTGTGCATATTAAACAAAACAAATATGATGCATTTGACTCGGCATAAACAATGGCAATTTGTCATTTAAATACAATGTAACGTCTGATCTACTGAGATTGTGGGCATTGGACAGGCCTGGGTCAAGGAGTATCAATAATATAATTATTTACAGTGAATATATATTGTATATATTATAC
>RJVU01021200.1:2566672-2643354 GCA_003731715.1 Anabarilius grahami | reverse complement strand
TTCCAACTTAGTCTAAAGTAGATTTGGATATATAAAATAATTTCTGAGTGATTGAGATAGAAGAGTTTATTCCCTAGAAAGTTATTGGATGTTCTGATGTAGATTAAAGAAGATGATTCTGATGATCATTGCTAGATGCTATTTAATAATCATTGCTATTTAATAAGCCCCCAGTTCCTGAGTGAATGAATGACCTTTTCAGTTATGAATCCATGCTGTTCTTCTGACTTGGAGCCCTTTTGTGACTGAACAGTTTTGTACAGTCAAAAGCAGCTTTAATATTGTATGGTTGTGCAACTCTGTGTCAAACAGGCAAATATGGTGAACAGCCTATGTTAACGTATCTAGAGCAAACCATATTATTTGGTCCAAGAAACATCCTTTTATGTGTGAATTTGATGTGCCCTACATCTTCTTTACAACACTGTCGAACCAGCAGAGCTTGTCGACCATAAAAGTCTGATTTATTTTTGCCCTCTGTTGCTGTTTACCATTTAACAGGAAAATGTGACCCTCTTTATATTCACAAAAAGAACACTGGCTATTCATACTGTATAGACAAATGTTTGTGTTTTTATTGATCTGCACTGTGTAAGAATGAAAACAGACTCAAATGCAATGCCTGAGGCTCCGCTTCCTCAGCCTGATGTTGTAAATCAGTGTTAGATTATTTCTTTTGACACTGTGGTCAGATTTAGTGCAGCAGAGGTCAAGAAAACTGATGCTGTTGTTAAAATTATCACCTGGATTGCCCTTATCTGAAGAGCAACCTGGTGAGCAAACAGCCATGTGATAACTTCCCATCCTGAATATAAAGATTAAACTGGTCTATGATGTCAGAACTGTGTTACATCGGGCAGTGCATGTGCTCATTAAAATATAAAGATTCATTGTGTTGTTCTAAATCCGGCCTGCGTCATGTCATGATCATATTCCGCTCCCTTTCCTGTTTGTAGTACAATAAAAGGCAAAAAGCCAAAACCTGGACTATAGCAAAGTTCATCCATCAAGGCACCTGGTGTGTCAAAGTGCGTCTCTAATGTTAGCATGTTGCTTGTATAGTAGATGATGCATAAAACCAAGGGGTCAAGGTTTGGTTGGTTAGCCCTGATAGATGCCATCATTACACACTCCGGACACTCCATTGTACTTTTAATTAAATTCAAATTAAAGTATCATATTATTTATATTATATTGATATTATTATTGCATTAATAATATAATTTACATTTTATATAACACAAAACATTCTGTTGACTGGAACTTGTTGAGGTTGGAAGTGGGAAATTTTGGGGGTGGGAACTTGAGTATTCCCACCACCTCCGAATTCTTTTAAAACGCAGCATGAGTCACATGGCTTTTTTTTTTTTTTTTACTGCTCAAGTGATTTACTCAAAAAGCTCAGTGAACAAAAATAGCAGATTGTAAATCTGAGGGTCCATTGAGATAGCTTTCTTCAAGTATTATAGTATTATTTTATTATACAGTGTGGTGTAAACATGTCACATTAAAGTGAGTCTTTACAGTGATTGTGCTAGATTTAGCTATCATATGCCTCAGTTTAGAGCAGTGATAGTCACAAATTTATTGGGCAGTTTTAATGATACAACAGTAGATTAATTATTCATCGCTGGCTTACTTTGTTGCCAGTCGCGCCAGTGAGTCTGTTTTAGAGAAGCCTTGTGCTCCTGATCATTTTGAAACAGTTGTAACCTCCATAATCCAGCATTTCAAAACACCAAACAGGGTCATGTTGGCTTCCTGGCCCTAAATGACAAAATAATACAGCTGACACACAGTTTGAAAGATGCTGTATGCTGACCAGCGTCAAAAGCTCAGATGTAGCCACCAGCAAGTGTGCAGAAAAACTGATGAGTAAATGAGTGAAAGAGCTTGTGGTTGTGTAACAGAGGTCAGCGGCGATGACTCTGAGGACGTGAGCCTAAAACGGGTGTTATGGATCTTAAAAAAAGCTTCATCAGGCTAATGAAGTGCACTTTGGCCCTTTTATTCACCAAGCAAATAAATTGGGAAGGTTGGGAGCTGAACTGATCCGATGAGGACGGTTCGAGCGAAGTAGTCTGTCAATGCCCAGGGGTCCGGCTGAGCTTTCAGCGTTCAATATCCGGTTGTTCATTAGTGAAATGACCCGGAGGGCCCGAAGTGAATTTTCTCAGTGATCCATCCAGCCCCGCCGCAGATGCGAACTTGTTTTGAGGTTGCTTGTTTGTGTTTGTAGGACGAATGGCTAATGTAATATCAGGGTGTTGGCCTAGAGGCCGGGCAGCAGATTGGAGGGATTGAACCAGAACCGCTGTTATAGCACCTATAAGCAAACAGGGGCAGAAACCCGGGTGTGTGGTCACTGATAAATTGGTTTTTCCGAACCCCCGTTGACTTGAGGAGGAACTCAGCATGCTTGGTCATTGCATGCTTTCTGATGGGTTATTCATGAGTTTGTGTGTGTGTGTGTATTTGTGTGTGGTGGACGATCAATAAAAATTTTTGATGGATTAACTTTTAAACACTTATTTTGCTTGCGTCATGGAAAAATAAGCAGTGGCGTGTTATATGCACAGACATGAGAAGCCTGACTGTTGACGGGAATTATACAACATGAGAGCATGTGCGTGTGTGCGGCCCGAGCTATAAAGTAGATATCATGACATGAGAGGAAAAGTTAAGTGGGGGAGGAGAGACACCAGACTGTAGTAGACACATTACACAGAGATCAGGTCGATGTTTCAGAGTGCTCACATAACCTCTTAACTAAACAGATTGTATAAGAGAGGCAGTGTGTGTCTAATTTTATTGCTCAGAGGATGCTTTTTCATCACTGAAGAGACTGAAGTTATGTTTCATTTATGTATCATGTCTCTGATCATGTTTCTTCTTAAAATTCCTTAGGAGAAGTTTAAAAAGGCATAACCGAGACATTAAAGTCCCCCTGAAATCAAAATGTAAGTTTTTTTAGCTTTTAGTATGAATATGTTAGCCTTAAGGTTATGAATAGGCTGGTGTGTTCCAAAACAATGACACAATTTGCATTTAGGAGAAAATAAGCATTTAAAACTTATAGTCTCTCACTTCCGCTAAAATGGATCACGGATTTTCATGACATCACATCGCACTTCAGCTTCTCATCAGATCTTCTGTCCAATCAAATGCTATCTAGAATATGAAGTCCCGCCCCTCCTACGCTATAAACAGACACTGAAATCGGTCATTTGTTCACATATTTACTAGTTTCTACATGGTGAATGGCACATAGCGCACTATATAGAGAATAGGGAACGATTCAGACAGTGTAAATATGCTTTCCATTGACACGAATGAAGTCTGTTTTCACTTTAGTGACACGTGAACTGCTGCAGCGCGAGCACAGTCTGCTCTGGTCCAGAGATACGAGAGCACAGAGTGGATCATATCCGCGGACCGCAAGTCGGCTCAGACCACAAAAGGTATCGGACCAATTTGAATTCTGCACAGAATGCTATATTTTAAAGTGATATAGAAGAGATTAGGAGGAGAAATGGTTAGAGATTAGAAAGAAATGGAGGTTTTACCGAGTTTATCGGCTCTGGCTGAGCTGTGGTATAAACAAAATGCTATTGGCTATTTTTAAAAAGGGACGGAGCTGTTCAATATGTCCCGCCCTGTCTTCCTGTTTCAGTTGAAATGACGTCAACACATTGATTAATGCTGCGTGTTCCAAGACACTTCAGCAGGCCTTTAAGGCCATGCTAGGTGTATATGACCATCTTCTTTCAAACGAAATGTATTTAAAAATATCCTTGCTCCTCCAAGCTTTATAATAGTTGTAAATGAAATGCATCCATCCATCATATGAATGAAGCAAAGCGATGGGTTTTTGTAAGACAAATATTCATATTTAAAATTGTATTAACTATAATAACTAGCTTTCGGCAGACAGCTGTACGCTTCGATTTGTGGCAGAAGAGTATCCCCTGACCCGACGCACGAAGTAATGACGAATGCGGAAGTGCAGAGGATAGAACAAAGCAAAACACCTTTCACGAATTAGAAGTCTAAAACGATCATTTTTTAAATAGAAATGTCAGAGGATTTCAAAAGAGGAGCTTGAGTTTGTTGCCCAACCCTATTTGTTTGAACCATGAGAGGCGTCTAAGCTTACGCTACTCCGACATCCATTATACATCGCATCAGGTTACTCATTTGGCACAAGTCGACTTGTGCAGTATGCGTACGGTTGTCCTCCGGAAGCTAGTTATTTGATTTGATAAAGTTTTAAATATGAATATTTTTCTTAGAAAACTGCATCGCTTTGCTTCAGAAGGCCTTTATTAAGCCCATGGAGCCATATGCCCCCCTCCTCCCCTTCACAACCATTAGAAAGCTTGAAGGAGCAAGGATATTTTTAAATAAATCTCCGATTGTGTTCGTCTGAAAGAAGATAGTCATATAAACCTAAGATGGCTTGAGGGTGAGTAAATCATGGGATAATTTTCATTTTTGGTTGAACTTAAGAGTATAGAGCATTAAAATGAATTAAGATATTTCGTTTTGAAAGAATTTTATGAGAAAGTGCATACACTTTTGATTGCACACTTTAGTATCGTGGCAAATCTGAGCAGATGTGAAACTCAAATGCCATGGTTACACTTGACTTTGAGCACATTTCTACGGACATTAAAACGGTTGCAATATGATGTCAAACTGCGATTGTCTTTTTTAAAAACATAATTCAACATATAATACATCTAAAATTATGCAATCTACTCCACTTTACTGCCACGCTGCAATCCTGCAATTGAAAGTTTTCATTCTTTTAATTCAGCTAAGAGGTCACACCATTATGTACTAGTCTTCTGTTGGTCACCCTACTTCATGAGATACAAATTTACAAAGTTCACCAAACTTGAACTTTGGAACGCAGTGAAATTTGCATGAGCTGTCTCGTATTCGTATTCTGCTCTAGTGCTACCTTTTTGAATTGGAATAATGATTGTTTTCAAACAGTTTCTCAAACACTACCCCCTTCTGTGATTGGCCGCCCAAACAGGCAGCCCCACCCTCGAACTAAAACCATTGGTAAAGTCAGTGTTGCTGTATTGGAGAGGTTGTGGTGCCTTAAATAAATGTTTTAATAGCTCAACAGAGACACAAGTTTACATTTTTAAAGGAATCGTCCTACAAGTGGCTTACTTTTACATATTGTAAGCCATTTTTAGCTTTTATTAGTATATCCAACGGCATATAAATCGGAGATAGGAGAAAATATTTTAATACAAAAAAATTACTTAAAAAAAAAAAATGTTTTATATACTTGTAATTTTGTTATGTGCTTTTTGATTATGATTGGTTTAGCCACGTTCGAAGCCATTGTAAATTACTCTACAAACATACACCTGTGACCGCATTACATCAGTATTACTGCGCCACTGCGTCTGTGTTGCTTGGCAAACATTGCACTTCTGAAACATTTTTAAGTGTGGCCTACATGTTCAAATATGTTTTGGGGCCACTGTAAACTGAAGCCTCTCACAGTAGACCGAGGTGAATCCGCTCAAGCTTTGAAATTCTCCAAGCCAGGTGTTTGTGCATTCACACTCACACACAGACACACACACTTTGTCTTTGTCTAAATCCTGCATCAGTTTCCTTTCTAAAGAGGTGGATGCATTAGTCTTCCGTCCACTCTTTCAGCGAGAGAGATGAGAAACCACAGCAGCACAAATCCTGCTTTGTGTTCTCCAGACTGAGGGCAGGTCAGCTGATTCAGATCTGTGAAGAGACTCCAGGAAGAAAGCAAGAGAGAGAGTGGAGCGAGAGAAAGAGAGATTCCTTAATGCATGTTACCTATATTTATGTTCAGCTCCCAGACACTTTTGGAGCTGAAGTTTTACAGTGTTCTCAGATAAGGAGCTCTATTGTCTTGGCTATATTCTGCACATCCAGGAAACTGAGCTAAAAAGAAACCTGCTGGATCAATTACCTTTTTTTCCCTTCTGGCACATGACTAAGCAGGGAGCTGCAGACACGGGCCAAATGAATCAGCACTGTTTCTATATATTTCCTTGTTGGATGTTCTTGATTTCTGCAATGATGTGTCATTGTGATAATTCACCCATGCATATTTTTGTTCTTTCTTTCAAAGGAAAGGCAGTGGCACAGACGCCAGTTTTAATTATTGATGTAACATACGAGCGTACGTGCAAGTTGTGTTATTGCATAATGCTGTGTGTGTTCATGTTCTCTTTCCTCCCTCCCCCTGTAAAATTATTTATACCCAGGATGGCTGTACCGAAGTAGGCTTTTCTTCACGTTTAATGAAAGTTCTCGGAGAGGCGCCAGGCCCATTGCAGCTGATGAATCACGAGCAGCGCACAGTTTGGAGAAAAAACATCGATACCAAACTCCCACACTACTGAAAGTGACAGACTCTAAGGTCATCTCGCTGTACCACTGATCAAATGCTGGAAATCTGTCCTACACGCCCTTCAAAAGGGGACATATTTTTACAGCATTTTATTTTTTCACTTAAGTCCACTAATACTTTTAGTTAACCTTGTAATTTAGTTTTCCACTCTGCAACTGGATGTATATAAATACATTTTTTAAAATCATTTCTTTTTTAAATAAATATTTGTATATACACTGCCGTCCAAAAGTTTGGGGTCGGTAAGACTTTTAAAATGTTTTTGGAATAAGTCTCTTATGTTCACCAAGGCTGCATTTATTTGAGCAAAAATACAGTAAATATGATAATATTGTGAAATATTATTAACATTTGAAATAACATTTTTCTATTTTAATATATTGCAAAATGTAATTTATTCCTGTGATGCAAATCTGCATTTTTAGCATCATTACTCCAGTCTTCAGTGTCACATGATGCTTCAGAAATCATTCTAATATGAATTTGCAGCTCATGAGACATATCTTATTATTATTATCAACTGTTGCGCTGCTTAATATTTTTGTTGAAAACTGTGATCAATGTTTTTCAGAATTCTTTGATGAATAGAAAGTTCTAAAGAACAGCATTTATTTGAAATAAAAATCTTTGTAACATTATAAATGTCTTTACTGTCACTTTTGATCAATTTATTGCAGCCTTTCTGAATAAAAGTATTTATTAGGGATGCATGGATATGAAATTTTTACCAATAATTCTTTATATTTGAAAGCCGATAACCAATGTATTGGCCAATAAATCTAAATCCAAATTTTTAAATAATTTTGAGAGCCTGATTACAAAAACAAAAGTCTCACCATTAAAAGCCATGTCCCAAGCACACAATTATAATGTTCTTATTATAATATTATGTAGCCTATATGACAGACTTGCGCTGTACGTTGTACATAACTATTTTCTTTTTTGAAGTGATTCCAATCATATTTCAAGCAATTCAAAACCATAATGGCGGACAATGCGCATCTGAAGTGTCTCAGCTAAAGGAAATAATCCATTATTGATCGGCTTTAATATATTGGCCAAATTTTCTTATTGGGCCAATAGCGATAACATTACAAATGAACATATATCGGCCGATACCGATATTGTGGCCGATATATTGTGCATCCCTAGTATTTATTTCTTAGGGTTAATATAACTGACACCAAATTTTTCAACAGTAGTGTAAATAAAATAAATCAGGCCTATAAATGCTTATATAAATAATTTAAACCTGAAATAAAGAAAATCTACATTTAATATCCATTTAATTTTTTTGCTGTTCTATTTGTCCCTTGATCACCCTGTTGAGGCTAACATCTTTTGTATATGGTGGTCGAATGTTAATGTGCATGTGATGACAACCATGATGATTTCTGAATAAACCAATTTTTTTTTAAAGTCCCCCTGTAGTCAATAATTGTATCCCTTAAAACTAATCTTTGATCACCAAAATGACATATTTAAATGTTTTTTTTCTGTGAAAAAAAAACAAACTTCATGCCTCAAAATAGCTTGAATGTAACTCTACACCCTTGTTTATTTAGTATACGCAGATCTACGAATATGCAAATTAGCCCCACCTCCACTCACTCACATGAGCTCAGAGATCCACTCGGTCAACTTACTGAGGTAAACGCTGCACAGTGTTATCGCTTTTTACAACGTCGGACACATAACTATTTAATATGATTAGCCTTTTGCATGACGTCACGTTGACGTGATTGGTTACGAGGTAGTTTTCAAGAGTTCTGGGTGCACTGAGGAGGAGCTTTACATTAGAAAAGAGCATGTCTACATAGTACATCAAACTGATTTATTTTTAAAAAGTTGTTTTACATTAAATGTCTGCAGTGTCTGATCAACATGAGGATGCTGCTTAGTACTAAAACTATTGACTATGTTTAAAGCTCAAGCTTGTTCAAACCAGATGGAGAAAGGTGGTATATCAGCAAGTTGCATGTTTGAAACATCGTGTATTAGGAGAGCTCATCAGACACCTGCTTTTTCATGTCCAATTCATTTGACTAATTGAGCGATGTGACGCAAATACCCATCAACTTCCATCGGCTCTTTTTATCTAACAAGTTTTATGCTAATGACCTTTGGCCTGGAGTACTCAGAATAGATCTAACAGGGCCTTGATGAGGACCCTCCTCCTCTCTCTGTTAGTGGTGTGTGAGTCATAGCTAACACACAGCAGCACACTCAAGGGATGCAAACACAGCCTTGCAGCAACGCATGATTGACAGGCTCATGCAGACAGTCTTAAGAGGAGGTTTGGTTTCACTTTTGGCTTTCTCTAGTCGAACAGGACAAATCTGTTAAAGTCCCCTTGTAGTCAATAATTTTATCCCTTAAAACTAATCTTTGATCACCAAAATGACATATTTTTAAACATTTTTCCTGTGAAAAAAAACATTTCTTCATGCCTCAAAATAGCTTGAATGTAACTCTACACCCTTGCTTCATTTAGTATACGTAGATCTATGAATATGCTAATTAGCCCCACCTCCACTCACTCGCATGAGCTCAGAGATCCACTCGGTCAACTTACTGAGGTAAACGCTGCACAGTGATATCGCTTTTTACAATGTCAGACACATAACGGTAATTAATATGATCAGCCTTTTGCTTGACACTTATCAAACAGCTAATAATGTGTTGCTAATGTTACACAAACCATGCTCCCGTTCACCATGTCAGAGTCAGACAGCTGCCTTCTAAAAATCAGTATCCTTACAAACGCTTTGGACAACTTAGAACGTTGGTGGAGTTCATCATAACATCGCAATATAGATCATACACCCACTATATTGCTAAATCTACCCGATTTTTCATATTAACAGAAAAATATACCAGGATAACCTTCTCTTGAGACTCTTCTGTCTCAGATCGGTCATAGTTAATGATATGCTAAAGCCCGCCGGCACATTGACGTGATTGGTTACAAGGTAGTTTGTGACGTCAGAAACTGCGTCTTACACCGCATTTGAAAAATCACTGCAGTTTTAAAGAGAAAATACTCTGCAATGGTGTTGACATATGAATTTGCTCATGGTTTGCCTTAAAGTATATATTAACCACATAGACATAAACAACATTAAAACCTGATTTTCACCACAGAGGGACTTTAACAGTAAATCATACACTTTAAAATAGACATGGAAAACAATTCAATTTGGAAAACAATTTAAATTATAATAATATTTCACAAAATTAGGTTAGGGTTAAATTTTGAATGATAGCATACATTTCTAATATATTGCATCAAATTATAGCGCATATGAAATCATGCCACATCATATCACATATAGTAGCTGTGGCGACCAGGGCGGGCGAGAGCCGTGAGAGAACGGCGCGAGGCCGGTGGCGCGAGAGTTAATGAGCTCCACCTGGGAGGCGCACCGGCCTTGAGTCTCTCACGGAGGAGCTCCGGGAGCATAAAAGGAGGAGCGACGACAGTGAAGGACGAGAGAGGACCAGGCCTGGATTTTACGTTATGTTTTATTATGTTTGTGTGGCCGGCAGACGTCCACGAGGGTCTGCCGGCATTACTGCCGGCATTACTATTTTATATTAAAGTTTTGTTGAATGTTCGCCGGTTCCCGCCTCCTCCTTCCCGTATATACGAACTGTGTTACAGTAGCATATCATACATTAGAGCATATCATATACCTTATTTCATATCATTTATTGAAGTGAAGTGAAGTGAAGTGAAGTGAAGTGAAGTGAAGTGACATGTGGCCAAGTATGGTGACCCATACTCGGAATTTGTGCTCTGCATTTAACCCATCCAAGTGCGCACACACACAGCAGTGAACACACACACACCGTGAACACACACCCGGAGCAGTGGGCAGCCATTGCTGCGGCGCCCGGGGAGCAGTTGGGGGTACGGTGCCTTGCTCAAGGGTCTCACCTCAGTCGTGGTATTGAGGGTGGGGAGAGCGCTGGATATTCACTCCCCTCACCGACAATCCCTGCCGGACCTGAGATTCGAACCCATGACCTTTGGGTTACAAGTCCGACTCTCTATCCATTAGGCCACGACTGCCCCCTGTGCATCATGTATCATATATGAATGCCAAAAATAAGGTTGTTTTGCTTGAAGTAACAATCACACACGTGACTACACAACTCCAGATTTCGAACCCATTTCTTATCTCACATCATTTCCACTGGGTCAGGCAGTGTTGTGTCTATTAAAGGATTAGTCCACTTTTAAATAAACTTTTCCTGATAATTTACTCACCCCCATGTCATCCAAGATGTCCATGTCTTTCTTTTTTCAGTCGAAAAGAAATTAACGTTTTTGATGAAAACATTCCAGGATTTTTTTGAAACTGCCCTCCACAGGTCAAAGTTTTCAACTAATTTTTATATGCAATATGCTAGTATATAACAATTAGTTCAAACTTTGACCTATGGAGGGCAGTAATACACTTAGCAGTGTCTACACTGCCGGAATTCTAATAAAGAAGAAGAAGAGAGCTAGTTCAAGATGAGCATTATGGTTAAAACTTATATAATTTTTAATTTTTTTCAGAAAATGAGCAATGGTTTCACTAGATAAGACCCTTATTTCTCATCTGGGATCGTGTAGAACAATTTGAAGCTGCAGTGAAACTAATTTTCACCTTCAACTGTTTGGTGCCCATTCAAGTCCACTATATGGAAAAAAATCCTGGAATGTTTTCATCAAAAACTTTAATTTCTTTTCAACTGAAGAAAGAAAGACATGGACATCTTGGATGACATGGGGGTAAGTAAATTATCAGGAAAACTTTATTTAAAAGTGAACTAATCCTTTAATCGATATCCGTGTTCATGAATGTTTGTGTACGGAGGAACACTTCTTTCCTTCAGAGATTGCATTTGATCTGAAAAAGTCAACATTTGTGTTTTCACAGGGAATTTTGGTTTTGGGAAGTGTTTTACATGCAAGGTCCCAGAGCCGTGTTGCGTCTGGTAATCCCCCCTTTTACGCACCACTCTGCGTGATTTCCCTCCGGCTAGTGGGATTAGGGACTTGAGGATTGTCCTTGCATGACTGAATGGAATCTCTGGGATCAGGAAAAAATGCACATCTGGGTCATGCATTTCCAGGTCAAAGAGCCTAAATCGTTTACAGACATGTCCAGAGGTAAACAGAGACATAATGAATCAAGGTCTTATGCTGTCTTATGCTAATATGACATTCATCTCAGCAAACATTGCTTTGTTTCCTTCAGGATACTTGTCAAGTTAATATTTTGGTGCTGTTATTTTGTACAGAGACAGAAATAGGGTATAAAAAAAAAGGAAAAAGGCAATGAAAGCAGTGTAGAGTTTTAAAAGGACTAAGCTGGTGGGACTTTACTTTTTATAAAGAAAATGTGTGTGAAAGTGAAAGTTAAAAAGAATACATTATTCTCAAAACTCTCCACTGTCTCCATGGGGATTTCCTTTCTGTGGTTCTCCCAAAGACTTTTTAAAAGATTTTACAAAAAAAGTCTGGTAATATTTTATTGGCCTGTCCAGTAACAGACAGTAGATTTCTTCAAGACTTGCAAAGACATGTTTATCACTGTAAAAAAGTTGCTGCCTTAAATTTTTTAAGTACAATCAACTTGGATGTTTAAGTCATATTAACTTTAATTACATTAAGCTGACTTAAAACATTTGTTGAATCTTGTTTAACTTGTAAAAAAATGTTGAAAACTTATTTTGACAAATTAAAGCAGTGTAAAAACATGTTGTCATAACTTATTGATCATATAATTTTTTTTTACAGTGTGTGCACTTGTCAACATAAAACAGAATTTTACCTCCACAAGTCACATATTTCATAATGTTCAATAAGAGAACTATGCAGAACGAGAATATATCGGGAATTGATTCATACCAGAATGAAGCCAGACCTGAATGCAAGTTTGCAGAGGATGAAAATGTTGTCACGAAAATGTTGTCATGTTTATTTGAGCCTTCACCTGCTGGGAACTGAGATAGAGACCAGGACTTGGAGGCTTAAAGTCAAGTTCATCCTCTAGAGTATCTCGACATTTCCAAAAGATAACTCTTCATTACTCTTGATATCTTAATTGATATTTTTAGGCCACTCTCTTGAATGCTTGATTCTGATTGGTCAGTCACAGCATTCAGTGTTCAGATATTTGGCTTTTCCAGGTAACTAAAACCGATGCTGAGTGAAAATAATACAGTTTTAGTATTACTGTAATATTGTTGCAGCTGTGTTCATAGTCTTTCATCAAAAACACAAAGACAAAAATGTTTAATTTTGGAATAACGTGCACTAATAAATTGTTCACAGTAAGACCAGGAACGTATTAAAGTCGACATGAAGTCATTTCTTCCCTATTTTTGAGTGAAACGGCTTCTCGAATAAGAAAAAATGATGGGCGGGACTTGATTGGATTGATTGGATGGTTGTGGTTTGCTATTGGTGGATCTCATGTGAGTGACAGGTTGTCCTGCCCTTGTTCCAGTAAATGCATCATAAGAGAAGAGATGTCGCTGCAAGAGGGAGGGGAAGTTATTTTGATGAAATGAATTTTTTTTGTGTGTGCGCAGATATATCATTTATAATAAATACTGCAGTAGTCCATAAAAATACAAGAATGGTCCATTTTGATTTCATGGTGACTTTAAGAAAGTAACCAGTGTCAATTTTAATTTCATCTTGACTTTAAGAGAAGAGGCTGTTTCTCTGTTGTAGCACAGGTTGTCATAGAGACACTGTGATTCTGCTGGTATTGATCAAAGCAGAACAAAATGTCCTTGCCCCATTAGTGCTTATTTACACAGCTAATGAGCACTTTTCCTCTTTTAACCTCAATAACACACCATATCTGCTCCAGTCTGGGCTTTTGTTAATACACCCGATATATCTCTTCAACAGCAAAAGACTTATGGACCACTTCTCGTGTCATGAACTATGTGAGAGGGCTCTAATTTTAAGGTAATTACCCCTCGCATTTCGTTTCAGTTCAGGCAGGTAATTGGACTGAGGTATCTGAGCTCAAGTCCTGCTGTTCTGGTTTATAAAAAAAAGATTTTCTAGATGAAGAGTTCTCTCTTTCAGCTCTCCATCAAAGGCACAACATCAAAACTCTCAAGGCTGGAGGAGGTTGGTTTTGAAACGCGTGTAGTTCTTAGTAGTCCAGTTGATGTATGGAAAAGAGTTATTCAAACAGCAATTTTTTTTTAAATGTTTGAGAATACAGCTTCATTATAGTTATACTTCAAAACCTTCATTCAAAGACTTTCAAACACATTCTTGAAAGAGGAATTAAAGAACTCTGTATAAGAAACAGAAGTCCAGAATCAATACATGCTGCTCTTTAAAGAACATCAACTACTCGATTTGTTGCCTTAAAGGAGTCACATAATGAGAGAGATTTCAACAATTCCTCCACAGTCCAAAAAGTCCATATATTTTAAATAAGCTGCAAAAATTCCTCGTTCTGGACTTCTGCAATTTTATGACAATACATAGTTGAATTCATTATCATGTGACCACCAGCATTTACATATAAATGACGCCTGTTCACTCGTGCATGGTTTTGAGAACATGGTGGAACAGAAGAAGCCACATTTCTGGAGCTTTATGCTTATATGAAACACAAACAAAATGGTTCTAGAACTGGCAAACATTTCACATTCATAGCAGGTCAATAAAAACAGCAGCAAACAGGCTTATAAGATGAAGATTTTTCTGTTGGAGTACAAGTTAATGTCTCAGCAAAAATCTAAGTAATAGCAAGTAGATTCTCAATCAATATCAAAACCAAACCTTGCTAAAACTAGATTCTGCACTTAATAAGGAACCATCTGTGTTGGACTCACACTGGTCCACCACGTGCCAAATGGCTTTTATCAGCAAAACAAAAGGGATTCATTGTCATCTCTGACATTTCTGGGTATCTCCAGTACAGGCAGAATTTTTTTGACGTTGCTCTGATGCAGTTTAGAGTGGAACAGTTGGAGCCTCAGGACTGCAAACAGTCCTACAGCAGAGCATTGATCCAGCTCTGTTTCCTCTCAAAAGCTCACGCTCCAGGCACTCATGGGTAGGCTGGGGACACAGACTTGTCATTTTGTTTAATATGACATAAAATGGGTGAATTTTAGTTCAGAATGCTTGTGTGCATGTATATGTGAGGGTGTGTGTCTCAAAGAGAGAGAAATTGCTGGTTTGTTTGGGCTTGGGTTTTATTGGACAGTGAAAGTCTGCTTTGTTTTGCAAGAACAACATTTGAACAAGCATGAATAAGGGGTATGGTCTCTTTGAGATCTTAATTATTTCTCCTACACAGCAATCAAAGAGGCTTTCTCCTGAGAACAAGACCTCTCACATGTGTCTTGAGTTTCAAAAGAGACTGCTTGGAATTTCCAAAATAAGTGTGCAAACGTAAGATCTCAGTATTAAACATTCATCACAATCTGAGCTATGATATTCACATACATTTTATAGCTCTGTATTCTTACGTCATTTGTCTCATTTGTGTCTGATTTTATTTCTCATTACAGTTTTTACAAGAAACATTACAAGAGGCAATTGTTAATTGAATTTTCAGTCATGTTTCATTTAAGAATTAAGTGTCATGAGCTTTGAAAGAGAAAGTTTTGATCAATAAAATTGTGTGTGTGTGTGTGTGTGTATTGATTGGCACAGAAAACGTGTTTTGTTTTTTACTCACATGAAGACTGGTGGATTGACCTTTGACTGAAACTGTGAGAGAGTAACAGCAGTTCATGAAGATGGAGTAAATATTTGAATGAGTTGTATGCAGTATGAGCTGAAGAAAGTGCTTCCATCTACATCCATCCATCATAAACGTGTACGGCACATGGCTCCGGGGGGTTAATAAAGGCCTTCTGAAGCGAAGCGATGCGCCAGACCACCTTCCGTATTGAAGTTACGAAAGAAAAAGTGTAAACTGGCTTCACGTCAGTTACACTTTTTCCGTAAGTTGAACAGGTAAGGCGTAGGACGTAGCATAAGCTTTGTGAACTGCAAGAGTTTTACAAATGCATCGCTTCACTTCAGAAGGCCTTTATTAACCCGCCGGAGCTGTGTGGAGTACACGTTTATGAGGGATGGATGTAGATGGAAGCACTTTCTTCAGCTCATACTCATTGATCCCTATCACTGCCATTATAAAGCTTGGATACATCAGGATATTAATATTTCTGCGATTATGTTCATCAGAAAGAAGAAAGTCACATACACCTAGTAAAGCTTGGGGTAATTTTCATTTCAAAGTGAACTAATCCTTTAAGTGATGTGGAGTGACTTGCAGTCTATTTTTTAGGTGTGTTACAGCGCTCTCTGCTGCTCAGTTTGGAGAATTACTTCTATTTTATTTCCAGGACAAGAGAAGAAAGCTGCTCTCACTATAAAGAGTAACTATGGTACTACCTTTATTTGTTTATTTTTGCACATGGTAGGGTACACTCTCAAAAGTAAAGTTTTATTTTTGGCATCTATGGTTTCATGAAGAACCTTCAAAATCCATGGAACCTATCCATTCACCTAAAGGTTCTTTATAGTGGAAAAAGGTTCTTTAGTTTATTAAAACGTTCTTCACACCAAGAAAACTGTTATTCTTTTAAGTACTGTTCACTGAAAGGTTCTTCAATGACACAAAAATGATTCTTCTATGACATCGCCATGAAAACACCTTTTTACTGTAATACTATGGATTTTTGAACATGTACCATTGAAATACACACCATGTACACACCATGGTAGTACCCTACTATAGTTTTCTTTAAAGGGTTAGTTCACCCAAAATAATGTCATTTATTACTCACCCTCATGTCGTTCCACACCCGTAAGACCTTTGTTAATCTTCGGAACACAAATTAAGATATTTTTGTTGAAATCCGATGGCTCAGTGAGGCCTTCATAGTCAGCAATGACATTTCCTCTCTCAAGATCATTAATGTACTAAAAACATATTTAAATCAGTTCATGTGAGTACAGTGGTTCAATATTAATATTACAAAGTGACGAGAATATTTTTGGTGCGCCAAAAAAACAAAATAACGACTTATTTAGTGATGGCCGATTTCAAAACACTGCTTCAGGAAGCTTCGAAGTGTTATGAATCAGCGTATCGAATCATGATTCGGATCGCGTGTCAAACCGCCAAACTGCTGAAATCACGTGACTTTGACGCTCCGAACAGCTGATTCGACACGCTGATTCATAATTCTAAGAAGTTTCCTGAAGCAGTGTTTTGAAATCGGCCATCACTAAATAAGTCGTTATTTAGTTTTTTTGGTGCACCAAAAATATTCTTGTCGCTTTATAATATTAATATTGAACCACTGTACTCACATGAACTGATTTAAATATGTTTTTAGTACCTTTATGGATCTTGAGAGAGGAAATGTCATTGCTCCCTATGCAGGCCTCACGGAGCCATTGGATTTCAGCAAAAATATCTTAATTTGCGTTCCGAAGATTAACGAAGGTCTTACGGGTGTGGAACAGCATGAGGGTGAGTAATAAATGACATTATTTTCATTTTTGGGTGAACTAACCCTTTAAAGTGTGCATGCTAACAGCATGATTTCGAGTGTATGATATTACTTTTATGCAGCAGTTAATATTAATTAACTTATATTTTAGACATAATATTGCAAGTTACTTTAGTCTATTTAGTTCCAAATGAACCAAAGCAAGATCAAATGCTGTATCTCCACACATTACTAGTTTTTTGTTCCTGAATGAATCAGTGCTTGTGAACAAATCAACTGAAAGTAAATAATTATTCAGTAACTCACTTATAAAGACAGTCAGTTTTAGTTCGTGAATGAATCAGTATATAAATACCTCACAATGCTACATGAATATAGTAAAAATGCAGCATGGTATTGCAATATTTGCTATCACTGCACCATGGTTCACAGTATTGTTGTATGAAGTTTAAGCCAGCAGATGGTGCTGTGACATCAACAATTTTTGTTCCTTGTGGTAAAAGGTGAATAACACTCTACATACTATATATATACACTACCGTTCAAAAGTTTGGGATCGGTAAGATTTTTAAGTTTTGTCTGCTAACCAAGACTGCATTTATTTAATTAAAAATACAGTAAAAACAGGAATATTGTGAAATATTATTACAATTTAAAATAACTTTTCTATTTGAAAATATTTTAAAATGTAATTTATTCTTGTGATGGCAAAGCTGAATTTTCAGCATCTCCAGTCTTCAGTGTCAGTGATTTTCCTTCAGAAATCATTCTAATAAGTTGATTTGCTGCTCAAGAAACATTTATTGTGTACAATTGTACAAAATCTTTGTGTACCATATTTTTTTTCAGGATTCTTTGATGAATAGAACAGTATTTATTTGAAATATAATCTTTTTTAACATTATAAATGTCTTTACTGTCACTTTAGAATGATTTAATGCAGCCCTGCTGAATAAAAGTATTCATTTCTTTAAACTCTTTTCAAAAAAAATAAAAATTCTTACTGACCCCAAACTTTTGAACGGTAGTGTATAATATTACAAAAGCTTTGTATTTCAGATAAATGCTGTTCTTTTGAACTTTTTATTAATCAAGGAATCCTGAAAAAAAAAAAGTACACATGTTTTCAACATTGATAATAATCAGAAATGTTTCTCGAGCAGCAAATCAGATATTAGAATGATTTCTGAAGGATCATGTGACACTGAAGACTGGAATGATGATGCTGAAAATTCAACTTTACCATCACAGGTATAAATTACTTTGTAAAATATATTCAAATAGAAAACAGTTATTTTAAATTGTAATAATATTTCACAATATTCCTGTTTTTACTGTATTTTTAATTAAATAAATGCAGTCTTGGTTAGCAGACAAAACTTCTTTTAAAAACATAAAAAATCTTACCGATCCCAAACTTTTGAACGGTAGTGTATATTTGTTCAAATGTCATGTATCATTAACTAGCAAGCACCACTAATAAATAAAGTGAAGGAAATTAAGCGATATTAAGGGGGAAAAGATGAAAATAAGGGAACAACAACAATAACAAAAAAGAATGAAATAAGAATTCATTTAAATGCAAAATATGGTTTTAAGTAGGCTTAAATCTCTCTCACGTTCGGTCTCACTATAAATGACAGGATTGTGTCGCTGACTGCCACATGGCCATCACCATATGTTACCAGCCCATCCTATCAGCCAGACTCGATGTAGCGTGCAAAGCCTGCTTTCCCTGGAGCACCTGTATCCTCCTCATGCTCTACTGTCACAAGCAGCTCAGTGTCTCTCACCATGAGGTGTTGCCAACCTCAGAAAAAGAAAATGAGGGACAATCGTGGTTCTTTATTGGAAAATAAGGGATAGAATAAGGAACACTCAAAATAATTGTATTGTACCACACAGTGTACTGTATGTCATTTCAGTGTCTGTAAAAAAAAAAAAGAAGGTCCTCAGATTTAATTTAATTCCAAAAACAATTGTAATGTCATTCAAAAAATGTCATGTTACACACAAATTATCGTTCAAAATAACATAATTTATCTGAAATAGAAAGCTTTTGTAAAATTATACACTACTGCTCAAAAGTTTGGGGTCAGTAAGAGTTTTTTTGTTTTTGTTTTTTTAAGAAATTAAAGAAATTAATACTTTTCAGCAAGGATGCATTATATTTGTCGAAAGTGACAGTAAAGACATTTATAATGTTACAAAAGCTTTCCATTTCAGATAAATGCTGTTCTTTTGAACTTTTAATCAAAGAATCCTAAAAAAAAATCCAAACTGTTTTCAACATTGATAATAATCAGAAATGTTTCTCGAGCAGCAAATCAGCATAATGATTTCTGAAGGATCATGTGACACTGGAGACTGGGGTAATGATGCTGAAAATTTAGCTTTGATCACAGGAATAAATTAAATTTGACTATATATTCAAATAGAAAACAGTTTGTAATAAATGGAGGTCATGCAGTGCTTAACAGAACTGAGAAAACTTTACTTTTTTATGTCTCTTTTGCATAACAACCCAGAGCAGCATACAGCAACTTTTTCTCTTCACAATGCACAAGCACACTCTTAAAGTGGCAGCATAACAGAAACTAGAACTTTTCTTAAAGGTACCATAACCAGTTATCATAACATCTCTCCCCCTTGAGAATCAGCGTTACCAACCCCGCACAATCCAATCAGAACTTTCCCTTTATCCCAGCATCCTAGTACATGCTATTTAACTGTGATCCCCACTAATACCCCCTTTCCACCAGCACGAACCGGGTGCTAGTTCAGAGCTGTAGTGCTAAATCCAGTTCGGAGTTGGTTCAACTGACGAGCCTTCTAAGAACTGGTTTGCCTTTCCACGGGCTAGAGAGCCAGCACAGAGCCAGGTTTTACGTCACTGTATACGTCTCATATTTCACAGCAAAGCTAGCACTGCAGCAGCAAACACAAACACACCAAGCTTGTTCGAGATGCATCGGCTTCTCGCAGAGCGATCGTCATATGACATCAAAGCACCGCGAGAACGATCCAAACGCTCCCGCGGACCTGTGGCACTCCGATGTCACCCGCCGAATCGGTCCGCGCTGCTCCGATGCATCTCGAACAAGCCTTCCATCAACAATGGCGGACGTTTCGCTATTGATGCTCATGGCTTTGCGAACTTACATCAGCATCCAAACACGGCTCGCCGTAATTTGTATATAGACGGAGATTACAATTGAGCTGCTATTAGTTCAATTAGCTGCTATTTCAAAAATGGTGGTCACAAGTTTCTTGTTGGTCACGGTAACCCGCCCTCAGCCCCTGACGCAAGCGGTTCTTACTTCTAGCCCAGCAATGTTTTGGTGCTGCTTATGAACCACTTTTCCTGGTTCGGAGCTGGTGCTTTGTGTGTTGAAAGACAAAGAACTGATTTGAAACTAGGCTCTGGCTTCGAACCAGCACTCAAACTGCCTTGGTGGAAAAGGGGTATATGATCTAAAGATTAAGCCTATTTGGTGCTTTCTTTTGGCATTCCTATCTCCTTAAAGTCTCTGAAGTTTCACCAGGGGAGGTTGGTACACTTTCTGCCGTTACCTTAGAGCTCTATGCGGGTGGCAGTTGTTGAGGAACCCACCTTTCTTCTAACTCAGAACTCTCCATTTTTTCAGCCCCTCAAGCTCCTCCCTTGATCGAGACAACCCCACTGCTCTGCCACTTGATGGCTCCTCACATGATCCTACTGATGATGATGGACATCATTTCCATCACTACACATGAGCGGGGACCACTTTTTTTCACAATGGCTCCAGGTAACCAGCCCTGACAGCTGGCGAAATTCATGGCAAAGACAGTCTCACCTACCCCAAAACTCCATTCTCTCACATAAGCCAAGCTTTCTGCATCTCTTGCTGGACTCTCACTTTCTCCCCAACATCAGGATGTAGCAAATCCAGGTGAGATTTCGGTTTCCATCCCAGCAACATCTCTGTGGGCGCCAGGCCTGTCATAGTCTGCGGAGTAATCCGATACTGAAACAGAAAACGAGAGAAGTTAGTTTCGACATTTGCCCCTGACATCTTCTTTAAGCTGTCCTTCGATCTTTCGGCCAGCCCGCTCAATGCAGGATGGAAAGGCGCTGTACGAATATATCTAATTCCATTCCGCTTTACAAATTCTTGAAACAGCTCTCCCGTAAAGGTCGGTCCATTATCAGTTACAACTACATCAGGCAGTCCATGTATTAAAAACACTTGATGCAGTGTGTCAATTGTCACGGCAGCTATAATGTTTTCTTCCAGCCACTTGGTGTGGGCATCCACCATGACCAAGAACATCAGACCCATGAAAGGTCCTGCGAAATCCAAGTGCAACTTGGACCAAGGCCTGTCAGGCCACTCCCAAGGCTGAAGAGAAACTGATAGGGGCATTTTCTGGTTTTCTTGGCACTCCCTGCTGTGTTGGACCTTGTTTTTGAGATCTTGATCCATATTTCGCCACCAGATGTATGCCCTCACTAACCTTTTCATGCGGGGTGGGCTATGTGGACCTCCTGGAACACTCTGGCCCATCCTGGCAGAGGTACCAGTACCAGAACCCCACAAAATGCAACCATCCTGAATTAGTTAAGCTTTGACACATTTCCCTGCTTGGGGGCCTCCTTGATGGCCCTGACTGTTTCTGGCACTGGAAAGAGGCCCTGGGCTGATATTTGAAGGTTTAAAGAAACAAGAAGTAGCATTGGGTTCCACGCAAAGTTTCACTGTGGTGCCCCTCAGGGTGCCCAGTCCATCCTTAAACACATCTGGATACCTTGCAACCATGTCCCCTGCACAAAGCCCTGTTATAAGTCTAATCTCGCTCCAATTTAACTGAATTTTACTGAGCCAATCCCGCCCCAGCAGGCTTGGGCTTGTTCCCTTGACAACGAGTAAGCAACCTTCAGCTGCCTGACTGCCACAGGCAATGTTCATTTTCACCGCACCAACTACCAGAATAATCTTTCCAGTATACGTTCTCAGTTTAATGAAAGATTCACATAATGCCGGTGTCTGATCATTAGTCCATAAATTCCCATAAGTCTCCTCACTGATGATCGATGCTGAAGCTCTCGTGTCTATCTCCATCTAAAGGCTTGCTCCATTAACTTGAATTGTCGCATAAAGAGGGTCTGAACGAGTTTCAGTCAAGATAAACATTGAATAAGAACAGGTGTCCTCTTGTTCAGTCGAAGGTCGGCCACAAACTTTGAAACAGAGTCTCCAGACTTATGAAAATGGCTGTGGAACTTAAAACGTTGCACAGTCACTGAAGGTTTAGGACTGTGGTGGTTCTGGATCAGGTCGATTTAAATCTTTGTAAGCCAACTCTCCCGGCTTCTGCGGTGTTGCCGAGTTCCTCATGAGCTTTGCTCCGCATACACTTAACAAGATAGAGCACTTCTTATCTTCGTCCATGATCTCATTCGTGGCGAAGAAATGCTCCAGACACTCCATATACTCCAGCTTTCATACAGAATGCTTCTTTGATGCCTTAAATACAGGACGATTCAGTATTATACGGAACGGTTGGCAACCTTTCTCACAACTTATAAGTTACACACAAGCTGTTTCTCAGTATGTGGTCTTTTATGTACTTGTGTTCTTGTGGACTTGTGAAACGTCATCAGCCCAAGAACTGTTCCTGTTCAAAGTTCACATCTAGCCAAGTACAGTTCAAATCCATAGATGTGTTTCACAAAATGTAGTTTTAGGCGTGTAGTTTTTCAGGCGAGAATGTAGTTGTTTAAAGCTCAAATCTGTGGTTTATTTATAAAGATGGTGCCTATTTGAAAATTGTATCTGACATTTCCGGAGTTGTGAGATCCAGTGATCACTGGGCACTCCGCCTGAACAGTACCCACCAAGAACAGCCTTACCTCGGCAAGTCCTTCTGAAATTTGCTGCTGGCTCTGATGTCTCTGTAGTGGTTAAACATGAGATATAATTTGTGTTGTGTATGTATACGTTTGACTGAATTGTTTGCTTGTCTTTATTTCTTATTGAATATCTTCTTTTACTTTATACTTATACTTTTATAATGGCAATTACTGATCATTAAAACTGACATTTAATAAAAAGGGGCAGGGTTGTGTTTTGTCATATTTCATTTTATTATACAGGTACATACAGTAAAGATAATCAGATAGCCTACATATGCACATTGCCCGAACCACATATTAATGTTTAATATTTTTAAAATGCAAACGAAAAGAGGCAGGGTTGTGTTTTATATTTCGTTTTGTTAAATATACCTGTTTTATTGTAGCCTATATGTATATGTATAGCCTACAGAGATAACTGGAGTAGCCAGAGTGAGCTGAGTGATGCTATCAAGAACGCTGCTGTTCCATTTGCGGAATTACTGGACTTGGGTCCTCCCGTCCTTGGGAGTTCTTTCTCTTGAGTCGGACTTGGCAAGTTCGAACTACCAAGGACGCAAGTCTGAACTTTGGTTACTTGGTATTGAGAAACACCTGCAGTCTGTGTGTGATCAAAACCATGCAGCATACTGAGCAGTATTATTGGGCCATTGTATTGATGTGACCTTCACAGTAATCAATAATAGCTTACTTACAGTTTTTCTCCATTGGTTTGGCTCATTTCTTGAAACAGAAATTACATTCTCAAAACTCTAAGATCATTTGGCAAAACAGTCTTACAGTTCAGCACAACACTATAGCTCACTTGCAAAAGCTCATATCTCTCCCAAAACTGTTCACAAAGGCTTCAAAACTAAATTCCTTTCCCATATAAAGAGTCAGTGCCACGGAAATGGCAAAGATCCTTCTCAATTGCTTTGGCTCATTTCTTGAAACAGACCGGACATTTTCAACACTCTTGGTGCTTTTGCCAAAGTAACGTGGATGGTTCGGCACAACACCATGGTTCACCTGCAAAAGCTCATACCTCTCCTAAAACAGTTCACTCATGTGTCAAAACTAAATTTCCTTCTCATTTAAACAGTAAGTGCCCCCAAAATGCTCCGTTCCTTTGGCATTGTGTAAGCACTGCAAGTCAAAATGTTTAGACTTGCAGTGCTTCATTGACAATGGTTACTGTACTGTTTTTTTTTTCTAGCTAACAGAATACAATTGTGTATAAAACTGAAAAAAAGAAATAGGATTTTAGGGTAAGAGTAGCCTCCAAGGTTTGACATCACACATTGCACTCATACTGCCAAGGAAATTGGAACCATTATCATTCACACACATAAAGTAACTTCCATACATCAGAGTAAAAAGAAAATGTATACAGCATAATGTACTGTAATATAAACACACAAACAAAAAATAATGAAAATTATATGCAGCCTACAGTGCTGTAAATAAAGCTGGAGTTTCACAACTAACAGTTCTTCACTGGTCACTCATTTCCTTCCAATGCCATTATTCTCTACAATAGAGTAAAAAAAGAAAACATCAAATCAGTCATACACTACAGTTACAGACAATTACATAGGAATGTTCTATGTTCTCCACAAGTTCAGTATACTACTGGCCACTACTCCAGTGGTTCCAAACCTGGGGTACATGTACCCCTATGCAGAGGTACTACAGGGGGTATTTGACAGAAAGGGGAGGGGGGAAATCATCAATGACTAGACTTACTGAAATGTTACAGTAAAACCCACAGTATTAAATAGATTTACATGGGAGGCACCAATTGCAGCTCTTTGACCCTTTTTCTTATTGTATGTTATATTCTTCAAAATAAGGATTATAATGATAATTGCATCATACAGTAAGCTGCAGTTTTTAGGCAAAATGTTGAAGTCATATAATTCAAATACTTTCATACCTGGATTACCTGGATACACAAATCGGGTAAAGTGGGTACTGAAGCCAAAAAAGTTTGGGAACTACTGCTTAATTGTAAAAAGGTTATAATGATGGACAACCAGTAACTGACTTACATGTTACATGTTAGTTAAGTTCTAGTTTCACCTGACTGTCAATTGCTGTAATAAATTGATCAAATGTTCCAAGGATTCATATATGGTATTCATGGTATTATGTTCTTGACTAATTTTGACAATTGAACAGACTATTGTGCATGTGATGACTTATACAATGAAATGACGCTGACATGTTTTGGAGCGAACAACCATTAGACTGAGAATCAAGAATCAGTTTAGATCAACAAGATCTATTCACTTGGAAATTGTGCTAAATGTAGGCTACCTGTACTTAATCATTTGCAAAGATGTACTGAGACATTGAGACATGTACTTAGACATTTGCAATTTGATTAAATGAATGAGAAAATCAGTTCTGTTGTGAACAATTGCCAAGTGGTTTGGAGGTTTGTCCATGTTGTTTTGAGAATGTAATTTCTGTTTCAAGAAATGAGCCAAACCAATGGAGAAAAACTGTAAAAGGTGCTTTATAAAGGAATAGGGCTGGACGATTATGACCTAAAATCGATTAATTGAACATTTTACCTCGATTACGATTAATGAACGATTATTTGGTTTGTTTGTTTTGTTTTTTGTTTTTTTGGCCCTCATAGTTTACTTACAAGGTTTGTACTGTAAATTCACTTGACTATTAAAGGTGGGATATTTTTTCCTTTTGAAAGAGTGATCTGACATAACAGCTCACTTTCAGCAGTTATTTTATCTATGGTTTGTAACATTTCTTACAGATTTCTCGTTGTAAATCAGATAAAGATAAATTAGCACAGTACCAGTATGTAATGAGAGCGATTTGCATGTGTGAATTAGTCATACCGTTTCTCTATTAATTGTGAAGCTGTGGGTTGTAAATAATTACTTAAAAAGTAGAAAAATATATGCTATAATAACTTTTGAGTTTCTAAGCTACTTTAGTGATCACAGGACAGCGCTGACAACTAGTTTCTGCGTTCCTCTGTGCGCGCGATCTTCACGTTTTGTGCAGCTAACGTTACTGTTTGGCTGAGTGTTCATGCCACAATGCAGCTGTGTGAGCACGGTAGCTCGATATAATGATACACATCCGATCGTCTAAATTGCTTGAATGTCTAAACTGGCAAACCTTAAAACACATACAACTGAAGACGCAAGGCTCACCGCTCGCACGCCGTCTCTGTGTGTTAACTCTGCCTTCACCTGCTGTTGACTGGATGGGGCGGAGTCACGTGGCTACACATGCAGTATTATGTTTTTAAGTGAGAAGTATTAACAGGATTAAAAAAACGAAATAACCGACATTGGAAAATTACGTCAGTTAGATGTTCTGAATTACATGATTACTTATTATTATTTATATTATTTAACTGTTTTCTTATGTGATGCTTATCCAGGGGAGGATAGGGTTTGTTGTCATACTTTATACTTCAGAAAATATTTCTTCACCTGGCTACTGTAATGGTTATATTCTGTTATGTTCTGTTTTGATTTAGTTTCATTGTGTTTTAGTTCTGGTTTCCCTGTTCCTGTTTGCCTGTGTTACCTAGTTTCCTAGTGTGTGCCAGTTTGTTCCCTTGATTAATGATTCCGTCACCTGTCGATTAACTCATTTAGTCTGTGTATATATACTCCCTTTTTTTCAGGTCTTTGTCTGGTCTTGTCTTGGTTAAGTGGATATTTCCTGTGTTTTCCTGTGGATTTTTGGATTAAAGATGGTTTCCTTGAATTATTCTTGTTCTGCGCTTCATTGTACCACAGCCACGTGACAGAAGACCAGACCTAAAAAATCAGGTTTATTTGAGTTTTCTTCCCCCTTTTTGTTTTCTTTTCCCCCCATGGACCTTCCTGCAGTTCTCCTGTTATGCCTGGAGCAGAAGGACCGTTTTTTTTTTGGAGTTGACATGCCAAATGCATTATCCTGACTGCTTGATCTGTGTGTTCTACATCTCCAGCCTCAGTGAGCGGTCCAGGGCACACCTCACAGGGAGCAGTCCTCATGAGAACTTCGCCACATTTATAAAGTGGGTGCTGGTGAACAACAAGTCGGCGTTCACCATCGGCCATGCGGAGGACGACACCAGCCCCACTCTTAACCAAGAGCCCAGTCAGCCTTCACCCTGCCGGATGGAACAAATGCCTGTGCCCACCACAGACACAGAGCCCCCCTGGTTCCACCCAGCTCAGAGTCTCCTGTGTCCCTGCTGGTCCTGCCCAGCTCAGAATCTCCTGTGTCTCCGCTGGTTCCGTCCAGCTCAAAATCAACAGAGATCCCTCCCAGCCTCCCTCTCCTGCCTCCTCTACCAAAGCCAGCCAGTTCTTTAGCCCTGCCACCACTGATTCCTTTCAGTTCTTTGGCTCATCCTCAGTTGGCTCCCTGCAGTGTTGCGGATCCAGCTCGGTTCTTCCAGTCCTTGCTCCGCCTAGGCATTAGGATCCCCCGTCTCTGCCTCCAGCCACTGAGCCCTGGACTCCACTTCGGTCCTCTGACCCATTGGCTCCACGTTCCCTCATGTCCACCATGCACCATCATCCCACCAGTTCCGCCAGGCTCCCTTGTACCCGTCTTTGCCTTGGTCACGCTTCACCCTGGTTCCACCACGGGTTCAATTCTCAATATCAGCAGGAAATGACTGAGGTTATCTGCAGCAAGGCACCTAACCCCCAAACTCACTACTGCTAACGTGTGTGCGCTAACTTGGATTGGTGAAATGCATAGGAAAAATTCTGAGTATGGGTTACCATGGCCTTCACATGTCACTTTCACTTTGTGTTCCTGCCATTAAATAAATATTTCATTACTTATCAGCAAACTTGACAATTATACAAAAATATTTTAAAAACCATTGTTTTTGATATTTCATATTCATAAAATATATCAAATTCATGTATATTCTATATGAAAAACATATAAAAACATGGCAACCTATTCTAACCTGACATACTGTTAAATTTAGGTTAAAATCTACCTTAATTATATAGTTAACACTTGCTTGAATGATATTGACATTTTAATTATTTATTTTTCTAGAATTCATTTCATTAATCTAAATGTTGTCATACATATAGATTGTTCTTTTGTCACACCACAACTCCATTGAGCTCCATTTCTTATGTGATTCATTTCAGTCAGTGTTTTCTACTTATAATGGTTCTGTCATCACGCTATCAGACGGTAACCCTAGATCTGTGCCAGAGAGCAGGGAGATTGAGGAAGACTATGGTCCTAAAGCGCCCCTGGGCACAGAAGAGTGAAAGGGGGGAAGGGGGTGTGAATACGTGAGAGTGAGAGATTTGAAGACAGAGAGAGGATAGAGTGATTGAAGAAGACAGGCAGAGAAGGAGTGGGAAAACAGAGCGGGTGGCCCGTGTGGGGTTCTCGGTGGACAGCTTGGCATCCCCGCGGGGGAAGACTGCTGCAGCCTGCCTGTGATCAGTCCTGGCAGCTGCTCGGCCAAATGGGATTATCCTGCAGATTAAGNATCCTGCAGATTAAGGGTCTGTGTTGGGGCAGAGGATAGGGGAGGGGTCCGGAAGGGAGGGGAGGGGCTCTGGGCTGGGCAGGGCTGTGTAAAAACCCGCCAGTAACTCTAGTGGGGCTTGTTAGGGCTCTGGCAGAGCGCAGTTGTTGAGACAGACTCAAGAGATCTAAACCCCTGTTTTCACCCAGTCTCTATTAAAATATTCATCATTGGAGTAGAGTTATTCCAGTCATGCCAGACAGAAAAACCCTGGAGACTGACTGCCAACATGAAGAGCTATGCTTTTTACACCGTAATTGGCTGACCGAAAAATACATCTTGTTGGTATAAAGCAGAGATGCCGGGTGATGGTGCAACCATTGTAGATAATTACTACAGGCCACAATTAAATGATTACACATAATTACAATAATGGTGCAAATTTGGACATCATGCAGACATGGAAAAAAAACATGTTCTGACCTACAAGCCTAGTTTAATCTCTTATCTTACCTATTTTTATTTCTTTTTTCCAGTGGCACAGGTTTTTAATGGTCACTGTGGGCCAATTATAAGTCTAGATGACAATCTAAGAGACAGTAGTTTCCAGGTCTGTCTCGAATTGTCCTGAAATAAGCCACAAGGATGCTTGTATCTCCCTGTAGTTTAGATTTTATTTCTGTGCATGGAAATATTCTCAGCTAAACCTTAATGTGTTAAGCAAAATCATATTAAAATACTATTACTCTACATATGTAGTAAATCAGTTCCTCACCTAAAATAGGTAATTTCAGTGCTCATTCTTGCTTGGACAATTAACCTTCATGTTAGGCATGCTTGAACTGCATTAGAGCAGCTATAGTGTAAATTATGAAGTTTACGTTTTTTAATGATCCAATTACACAGACAGCTGTTGTGCTGCATAGCAATGTTTTGTTCCATAAGCAGTTTCCTAGCAACTGGTATGATGGTAAAGGATTGAACTATGGCTATCTTCCTTTCAATCACAACAACTGGGAATGGCTGTGAAACGCTATGTTTTCTGTATTATTATTCTGGGATTCACCTTAATACATTCCCTTGGAAACGAGTGAAAATGGGTGTGTGTGTTACTGGGGCACAAACAGAATATTTATGTTACGGTACACAGGAGTCAGACAAGGATGTAAACAGGTAAAGTTAGTTTATTGACACCAGTAGAGCATAGAGCAGTCAACGGAAGTGCAGTGATGAATAATAGGATGATGATGGAGATGAGTAGAGATAGAAACTGTCCTCTTATCTTTATATATAGGAATCTGTGAAGTCGCTGGAGCTGGAGATCGCTGGAGATGGATTGTGCACACACACACACTGGAGACTGAACACACGGAGGTAAGGAGACACGCTGGAGACAGGTAAGTAGAGAGCGGGGAGTCCTTGAGGTAAGCATAAACTTGAGTATCTGCAAACGAGACCGGACATGGAGTGCTGTGTGTGTGTGCTCTAAGTAGTGCTGTTGATTGGTATCATGATGAGGTGCAGGTGGCGGTGATTAGTACTCTGGTGATGGAGTGCGCTGTGATTGGTGAACGGTGGAGCCTGACGTGTCTGTGACAGTACCCCCCCTCCCACGGCCCGCTCCTGAGGGCCGAGGACCCCGACGTCGTGGTGGTCGTCCTCTTCCCCGCGGTGCCGGTCTGTTAGGGTGGCTGTCGTGAAAGGCCTGAAGGAGATTTGGATCAAGGATGTCGTTTCTAGGAACCCAGGAGCGCTCCTCAGGACCATAGCCCTCCCAGTCCACTAGGTATTCCAAAATACCACCACGGCGCCGGGAGTCCAAAATCTCGTGAACCTCATAGGCTGTACCGTCCTCCAGGATGAGTGGAAGGGGGGGCTCTTCGGGATTCACGTCAGGCCCTGTGGAGGAAACAGAAGGGTGGTGAGGTTTGAGGAGTGACACATGAAATGTGGGGTGAATGCGGTAACCTTGAGGGAGTTGCAGTTGGTACGTGACCGGGTTGACCTGCTTAATGATGGGAAATGGGCCAATGAACCTGGGACTCAGCTTTCTGCAAGGCAGACGCAGTCTGATGTCCCGTGTGGACAGCCATACCTGCTGTCCCGGCTGGAACACGGGAGGGTTGGAGCGGCGAAGGTCTGCTGTCATCCTGCGTCTGCGCAGGGCTCGTTGCAGCTGATGGTGTGCTGAGTCCCAGACCCTCTCGCTCTCCCGGAACCAGTAATCCACCGCAGGAACGTTAGATGGTTCCCCGTCCCAGGGGAACAGTGGGGGTTGGTAACCGAGTACGCATTGAAATGGAGTTAGCCCTGTAGTAGACTGCCGGAGGGAGTTCTGGGCGTACTCGGCCCAACCCAGGTACTGGTTCCAGGAGTCCTGGTGGTCATGACAGAAGGTACGGAGGAAGCGGCCGATCTCCTGTATCTTCCTTTCCGTCTGCCCGTTCGACTGCGGATGGTATCCAGACGTCAGACTGACGGCCACACCTAGGAGCGAGTGGAACGCTTTCCAAACTCGGGAGATGAATTGGGGTCCTCTATCCGATACTATATCCTCCGGGATACCATAGTACCTGAACACATGATTGAAGAGTAGCTCTGCGGTTTCCATAGCTGTAGTCAGACCCCTCAGTGGAATGAGATGACAAGATTTGGAGAAACGATCAATGATGACCAGTATGCAGGTATTTCCGTCGGAGGCTGGAAGATCCGTGATGAAATCCACTCCTAGGTGTGACCATGGTCGGTTGGGAACGGGCAGAGGAAGAAGTTTGCCGGCTGGAAGATGGCGTGGACTTTTGGAGATGGCGCACTCCCTGCAGCCCTGCACGTACCTTCTGACATCGGCTGCCATCCCTGGCCACCAGAAGCGTTCCTTGAGCAACGAGAGGGTATCATTGACCCCCGGGTGACCAGTGCCTAGTGACGTGTGAGCAGAGTGGATCATTTGAGTGCGTCGTGTCCGAGTGATATAAAGCAAGCCAGGTGGACAGCCCGGCGGAGGGTTAGTGGAAGCATTGGAGGAGGGAATGGTCTCTTCTGACCAGGTAATTGGGCTGACGATGAGTGCACTAGGGATGATGGGTTCAGGTTCTTCCGGTTTCTCCTCTGGAGCGTAGAGACGGGAGAGAGCGTCAGCCTTCACATTCTTGGAGCCGGGTCTATATGAGATGGTGTAATGGAATCGTGAGAAGAACATGGCCCAACGAGCTTGTCTAGGGTTTAACCTCTTAGCGGCACGGAGATATTCAAGGTTTTTGTGGTCTGTAAGAACGAGGAATGGATGTTTGGCTCCCTCCAACCAATGCCTCCACTCTTCCAACGCAAGTTTCACCGCGAGGAGTTCCCTGTCACCGATGTCATAGTTGACTTCCGCCGGGCTGAGCTTGCGGGAGAAGAAGGCGCATGGATGGAGCCTACTTGGAATCCCCTGCTGCTGAGACAACACCGCTCCCACTCCGGTGGTAGAGGCGTCCACCTCCACGACGAAGGGCAGTTCTGGGTCTGGGTGGACGAGGAGGGGAGCGGTGGTAAAGGCTTCCTGAAGATATTTGAAGGCGTTGGTGGCTTCAGGGGTCCAGGACAGAGACTTGGGCTTATTGCGGAGCAGATTGGTGAGTGGATGGGTTATGGAGCTGTAGTTCATAATGAAGCGACGATAGAAGTTGGCGAATCCGAGGAAACGTTGTAGTTCCTTAATGGTTGTGGGTTCTGGCCAGGTGGTGATGGATTCCACCTTCCTCTCGTCCATCCGGATGCCACTGTGATCGATGTTGTATCCAAGGAAGGATACGGAAGGCTGATGGAAGGAGCACTTCTCTGCTTTGAGGAACAGGTGGAATTGACGAAGCCGGGTGAGGACCTCCGCAACGTGTTGGCGATGTTCGGCCAGGCTCCGGGAGTAGATGAGGATGTCGTCGATGTATACCAGGACGAACCGATGGAGAAACTCCCGGAGCACCTCATGAATGAAATCCTGGAATACGGAGGGGGCGTTGACAAGGCCGTACGGCATGACCAAGTATTCATAGTGGCCGGTAGGTGTGATGAATGCTGTCTTCCACTCGTCCCCCTCACGTATCCGGATGAGGTTATACGCGCTGCGGAGGTCCAACTTCGTGAACACAGTGGCACCACGGAGATGTTCCAGGGCCGCTGGGACGAGAGGAAGGGGATAGCGGAACTTGATGGTGATCTTGTTGAGAGAGCGATAGTCGATACAGGGCCGCAAGCCTCCGTCCTTTTTAGCCACGAAGAAGAAGCTGGAAGCAGCAGGGGAAGTAGACGGGCGGATGTATCCTTGAGCAAGGGCCTCTTTGATATATTCCTCCATGGCCTTCTCCTCCGGGATGGCTAGGGGATAGATCTTTCCCCTTGGCACTGGTTCACCCGGAAGCAGGTCGATGGCACAGTCCCATGGCCGGTGTGGAGGCAGCTTAGAGGCTCTCTGAGGGCAGAAGACGTCACTGAAGGGGGCGTAACATTCGGGGATCTCGATGGAACGTTTCTCTACGGGGCTCTCAATGGATGTGGCACCAAGGGAGAGTGTTGAAGGAGGAAGTGGTGGTACAGGAAGTTCTGAGATGCACCCGGAGAAACATGTTTCGCCCCACTTCAGGATCTCGCCGGTGTTCCAGGAGATGGTGGGATTATGCTGCTCCAACCAGGGGCGCCCTAGAACCACGTCAGCGGTGGAATCCTCCAGAACCAGCAGATGGATAACCTCCTGGTGCAGTAATCCGATTTGAAGCTTAAGTGGTCCACCAATCCTGTGGACCTGCTTACGGCTGAGGGGTCTACCAGTTATGGAGTTGATCTGGTAGACCGTCGGAGACGGAGAGGTCTTGAGACGTAGCTGCCGGCAGAGGGCGCCGGAGATGAAGTTACCGGCTGACCCGGAGTCGAGGAGCGCGACCACTGCAATGGAAACATCAGCGGCAGTAAGATTGACAATCGTGGTGAGTGGTTTCATCTTTTTAAGAGAAGGGATAATGGCGCTCACCATGGGTCGTGGAGGTCGAATGGGGCACGCCGATATTATGTGCCCAGGAGCTCCACAATACAAGCACAAGTGGAGGGTCAGCCGGCGTTGTCGCTCTGAAGGAGTTAAGCGGGAGTTCTCTACTTCCATGGGATCATTGGCTGGTTCTGGGGAGCTGACGGGTTCGGATCGGCAGAGTGATGAGATGGGAAGGAACTGGTCCTGATGTTCTTGGAGACATGCTTGCATGCGAGTGGCGCAGCGAATAGAGTGCTGAATGAACTTCTCCAGGCCGATGGTGTCCTCGCATGCAGCGAGCTGCAGCCGCACCCGAGGTTCCAATCCTTGACGGTAGGTGGTAATCAATGCCTGTTCATTCCATCCACAGACGGCTGCAAGCGTTCTGAACTGCAAAGCATAATCATAGATAGCCATCGTTCCCTGTTTAAGATTGTAAAGTTTCTCACCAGCAGAGGAATCGGTTAAGGGTTTTCCAAACACTTCACGGAAATGAGAAATGAAGGCAGAATATGTCTGAGTAACTGCACCGTGTTGTGACCAGATGGAGTCTGCCCATTTTAATGCTTTGCCGCTTAACTGTGAGATGAGGAACGCTATTTTTGCAGTATCGCTCGGGTACAGGTGCGGCTGCATCTCCAGGACCAGTTCGCACTGCAGCAGGAATCCGCTGCAGTCCTCCGCCGATCCTGAATAGGGCGCTGGTCTGGCCATGGGACTGGCGTATACAGGTGGTGAAGGAGAACTGACGGTGCTGGCTGGGGTTACCGCTGGTGCAGGTGAGTGAGAGGAGACGAGTGATGGTGACGGTGGATTGGTGGTGAAGGTTCTCCGGAGCGCATCCACCAGCGCTTGAAAGGGATCGGGCTGGCTCATACTGGGTCTGCGGTGTTGGTCCGGTCTTCTGTTACGGTACACAGGAGTCAGACAAGGATGTAAACAGGTAAAGTTAGTTTATTGACACCAGTAGAGCATAGAGCAGTCAACGGAAGTGCAGTGATGAATAATAGGATGATGATGGAGATGAGTAGAGATAGAAACTGTCCTCTTATCTTTATATATAGGAATCTGTGAAGTCGCTGGAGCTGGAGATCGCTGGAGATGGATTGTGCACACACACACACTGGAGACTGAACACACGGAGGTAAGGAGACACGCTGGAGACAGGTAAGTAGAGAGCGGGGAGTCCTTGAGGTAAGCATAAACTTGAGTATCTGCAAACGAGACCGGACATGGAGTGCTGTGTGTGTGTGCTCTAAGTAGTGCTGTTGATTGGTATCATGATGAGGTGCAGGTGGCGGTGATTAGTATTCTGGTGATGGAGTGCGCTGTGATTGGTGAACGGTGGAGCCTGACGTGTCTGTGACAATTTACAAAGGTCTTTTGAGATTAGCACACACTTGTTTGTATTTGCTCTCTCCCTTTCTCTCTTGGACTTTATTGTTCTTTTATATATAATATGTAAAATTTATATTCAATTATGTGAATATTAAGCAGCACAACTGTTTTCAACACTGATTGTAACAAGAAATGTTTCTTGAGCACCAAATAAGCATCCTAGGCTCACACTTGAAGATTTTAAGCCTGATTTTGGGCCCGATTTGCAACCCCCAATGATCTGGGCTGTGTGTCCCGATTCGAGGCTTCTCGCATCTGACTTTTTGTCCAAAAATCCTCAATTGTGTGGTGTCATTACCATTATTTTACTGCTCCCGATTGCGTCAAACATGTTTGATATTTACGACTTTTGATCTGGCTAAAGACCAGTATTGCCAATTGCTTTTAGCTGAAAGTAGCTAAAACTGGTCGCTAAATGTCGCTAAGATGACATCATACTGGCGAGTCCACTGATCTATAGTAATATAAATATAGATCAGTGGGCGAGACATGTCTAGATAACGTTTGTCCAAGAAGTTGCTAGATTTGTCGCTAGGCTTTTGAAAAAAAAGTCTCAAAAGGGGCGGGGAAGTCACTAAATCTAGCGACAAAATCGCTAAATTGGCAGCACTGCTAAAGACTGTCACTTGTCGCCACCTACTGGAAAGAAAAAGTCACTGAACAATCCCTGCCACTAAAGCTGCATTCACACTGGTATGCAGTAGATATAAAATTTTAATATTGTATTAAATTATGCCACCCTACCATCATAAACACCACTCTTCCTAAAATGTAAAAGTGTACTTTCTCTTTTATTTAATTAATCAAGCCATTATATTAATTTTTTGTGTATATGTAAATATTGTTGTGTAACTGCCCTGTCTGTCTTACAAAGACTTGCATACTGGGTAGATTATTTATATCAGTGTGTTAAATGCAATGATGGAGTGAGCTACTCAGTCTTTTAATTGCAATGGCTTCACATGTAAACTGGCCTGACAAAGGCGCTTGCCTCTGGGCTGGTTTTAAAACGTTCAGCCCAAACTATGCATCCATCTGGTTGTCTCTCCCAACCCCCATCTTTTTCTCTCACTCCGTCTCTTTCACTCTTTTTTTTCATTCTCTACCCATGATGATCTTATTTTCTTTATTTATAACATTTGTCACCTCTGTCTACATTGATAAATGTCACAGTTGGTTTCATATACTGTATATTCATGAAGCAAAGAAGCACATTTTAGATATAAAGATCTTGTTGAGTCAGCTGCTCTGAAATGGATCTCAGTCAGTATTGGTTAGTACTTACAAGCACCTTCAACAGATGGACCCATTAAATTAAATACCCAATTTGTGTACTATTTTATGATATTTTTGTATAAATAGTGTGAGTGGTGTGTTCACACTGAAAATTGAAAAAGTGTACTTCAGATACCTGGATGATGCCTTATTTAACCTCAAAAGGTTACTTCTTGCAGTCAACTATCGGGGGAGGAGCTAGACCACAACAGTCAGTTTCCAGAAGTAAAAACTCCATTAATTTTCTCCATAAGTAAACTGATTTTTAATGATAACTTATAAACCTTTAAAGCCCTTCTGTGAGCTACAAGGTTGTTAATCGATGGTATTTGCTTCTGTTGAAGCTATCAGCCCACATGATTAACTTTTTTTTTTTTAAATAATCAAGTTTAACAGCAGAATTTGTGGTGAAAAACTATATTACCCATGACGCTGTACAGAAAATTTCACCAATCAGAGAGTTGCGACAAGAAACATGAGCCAAAACAGCTCTTTATCTCACTGCCATGAAGCACTGGGAATGACGTAATTGAGCATATACTCTCAAAATGCTTAAATATTATATATTTAGCAATAAATTTAAACGAATAGTTTTATATTTCTCCATTGTTTTTTTTTTTCTGATTATGCTGTTTGCAATGCTTCATGGGATTGTAGTTCTTTCCCTCTCTGAAGCCTAAGTACACAGGCTTGTACCTTTTGTATTTTTAAAATACTTTTTTATTTCAAATCAGTTTGTAATGTTATGATTCACCTTGTTTGATTTATTTCATGGCTTAGTTATAACACTTTTTAATTAATCATTTTTAAAAATCCCTATTAGAGAATTGAAGGAATGGAAAAAATACATCCCGGAACCAACACCACTGAAAAAGTTGGCGGGCACTGTTGCACTCTGATGTTGAATGACAAAATAACCTTATTAAAATCATACACTTGACGGTAGAGTACACGATCCAAATAGTGTACAGAGTGCGTTATTTGGGACACAACTCAAGTGTTTTATATCTTTCTATTTGTTCTTTTTTTTTTTTGTTGACAATCTATTTACTGAAAAAGCCACAAATCACAGCCCAGAAATAATTTTCTGCAGGATGCATGATGGAGAATTAAGAATCAATAGCGATGTATTGATTAACCATTGTGAAATTACTATGACTGTTCCATGTTACGGCTTCAGTGATTGGTCTGTAGCGCTGCAGGCTTTCAAGGACCGGCATCCTCAGGCCAACACAATTACTGCACATCAGTGCAAGCAATTGGCCATGAAGATATCACAGCATTGTAATTATCTTCATGTTTTGTGTTGTAGCCTTGATGCACACCATTGCATGGGCTAAGCTGCAAGAGAAAGCCCCAGGCCTTGAGTGTTTTAAATAGCATCATACATCTCTGTGAGACCAAAGGTTTTCCAGGAGCACAGACAGTTCATTTGTGAGAGTATATATTGATCTTTTCATATTTGATACTGCTGTTTTAGTTGTAATATGCGATTCAGGAAGCAAAGACCAAAACCTTCATTGTTCAGAGTATAAACGCAGGGTGGAAGAGAGTCTCAGGTGGCCTTGAAGAGATGTGCACAGGCAGGCAAGTACTAGAGCTATTTTTAAAGAAATATTTGCCCAAAAATGACCATTTTGTTATTATTTATTTACTCACTCTCATGTTGTTTCAAAACTACATGCTGTTATTTTTGGAGGAATTCATTTTTACACTTCCTGTTCCATAGAATAACAGTTTATAGACCACATCTGTCAGGCTCAAACTCAAAAAGGACAAACATTGAGCAAAATTATTTAGGGAAAAAAACCCATAAAAGTTGTCTATACAAATTGTGCATTACTTTGCAAGTCTTCTGAAGTTGCATGATTGTTTTGTGCGATGAATAAGTCATTACTGACTGAAAAACTTCAAACATCAGTATAAATATGCTTATTTAAATATAACTTACTAATATAATTGAAATTTTGGTAACACTTTATTTTACTGTGTCCTTGTTACATGTGTTACATGTAGTTACTATAGTAATTACTATAAATTGTGCATAACCAAACACTAATCCTAACCCTAAGTACATGTAGTTAAAGGGATAGTTCACCCAAAAATGAAAATTATCCCATGATTTACTCACGTCTTACACATGATTTACTTACGTCGGTTCAGAGGTTCTCTTCCGCCACAAATCGAGGCGTACAGCCATCTGTCGGAAACTAGTTATTATAGTTAATAAAGGTTTAAATATAGATATTTTTTTGGTAACACTTTATTTTAGTGCCGTAGTCACACGTTACTACATGTGCTTACTATAGTAATAGTAAATTATGCATAATTACAAGTAGGCTTGGGTATCGAGTATCGAGTATCGATTGGAACCGGGACTAGCTTTTCGATTTTCCCGGAATCGTTCAAAAGTTTAAATTTCGATTCCTAGTTTCGATTCCTAGTTTCGATTCACAGTTCGCCGACTGGAAGAAGAAACCGCTGAACACCAACGAAGAAGCGTCCATCGGAAGTGTTGGCATAACCGAGCGAGTCGAACATGGATAGCGTGCGTCGGCGGTCCAAAGTGTGGCTTCACTTTTTTTAAACAGAACGAAATCTCGCCAAAATGCAACATTTGCGGCAAGATTGTTTCGTGCATAGGGGTGTGCACGTCGAACATGATAAAGCACCTCCGAGTTCATGACTTCGGTAAAGTTGGTTTTATATTCGCACATTCGGGCATCCGTATTCAATAGCTTTGTTAATCACACTACATTGGACATACAGTGGACATTCACAAGTAAATATGCCATTAAAACAATACTTGCCTATTTTGATCGACTGTGAAAAATGTTGTAAGTTGACAATCGTTGGTTGTCAATATCATGTCGCTGCTTAAAATTCGCAAACATTAATTTATTGCACATTTATTGGAAAGTCTGAATTTATCAGAAGTCCGAATGTGCGAATATAAAACCAACTTTACCGAAGTGAGTTCATGGAGTAGAAATAAATGTGTGCACAGCAGGAGATACTATCTGTCCAGAACGCTCACGCATCCTGCCTGAGAAGGCAGATATGATCATTTTCCTAAACAAGAACTGTTTCTGATTTTATACTGTACCTGCTGCTAATCTGGACTGGGTTTTACAAGTTGTTTCTTATTGTTTATTTGCTATTCTGCACCAGGTTAGCCCATCAGTGGGAGCACGGTAACATGTTCAAGTACCTGCAGCATCATACACTCATGTGTAAATGTGTTTTCATGGTTTTCAAAAATAAAGCTCTCTTGAGGAAAGTGTACCCCTGTGAAAATATGTTCATAATTTATAATATTTATATTCAAGTTCATAGATTTGATATTTAAATTGTAGTTGAAAACAGCCCTGTGAGAAATTCATAGTAAAGTTCATAAAAAGTAAAAATTTCATAGAATTAAAATTGATGGAGAAGGTCAGACTATTTCCTTCAGAAAGACCGTTGGTTAGCTAGCTCATTTAAAATATCCTAAACTTTTTTTGACCCTGCCTCTTAAAAGAATCGGAATCGAGAATCGTTAGGAACCGGAATCGAAACAAGGAATCGGAATTGGAATCGGAATCGTTCAAATTCAAACGATACCCAACCCTAATTACAAGTAACTAACCCTAAACCAAACCCTAAATGTAACTCTATAGTAAGTACATGTAGTTAATTAATAGTACTCAGTACTTATTTGAGTAATTACAATGTAACTACGGCACTGTAAAATGAAGTGTAACCATTTTTCTTACAAAAACCCATCGCTTCACTTCAAAAGGCCTTTATTAACCCAGTGGAACCGTATGGATTTTTTAAATTATGGATGGATGCATTTTATTTTTGCTTCAAAATGTGGCCCCCCCCATTCACAACCTTTATAAAGCTTGGAGGAGCAAGGATATTTTTAAATATATCTCCGATTGTGTTTGTCTGAAAGAAGATAGTCATATACACCTAGGATGACTTGAGGGTGAGTAAATCATGAAATAATTTTCATTTTTGTGTGAACTAATCCTTTAACTATTATTACTCAGTACTTAAATGTATAATTACACTGTAACATAAACACGGACACCTAAGGGAATGGGTAAATATAACACAATTAAATTTTTGGGTGTACTATTTCTTTAAGTCAGTGCTACAGAGGAATGGAAAGTCAGAAGGGCTGGACTTTAATTAAAGCACCACCATTGATCTCAAAGCAGACTGCTGATGCTGTTGGCAATGCACAGCTCTCACTCTAATTATACTGTGTAAAACAGTCTGCCCCATTCGACTGTCTCCCTCTTTCTTTTTTTATTAATGCATCTCTGCATCTCCGTCTTTCCCTCCATCTCTCGTATCCCTCGCCCCCTCTCTCCCTCTGACTGACAGATAGCTGCTCTCCCTGTTGATCTTTAAAAGATGCCAACTGGAATTTTTGTCATCATCCTGGTCCTCCCTCTCCCCTGACAGAAAATCATTGATTTTTGTCGCCCTGTTGGAATAATGATAAGGATTGCTGTCGAGGGAGAGGAACGGCATGCAGGTTTTGGGCTTCAGACACATTCGGTGAGGTGGAAAGGTTTGAAAATCACACGAAAACAGGTGCAACGCAATATGCCTGATTACAGCTCACCCAGAGATGCTGCACACATGCATTATAATGGAAACTAACGGGTGATTAAGTGGAAAATGGCATGTGATGATGGACTATATTTATGAAATTGTCTGAAAGGGCCAATAGACAGATTTTATCGGTAAATTGGCTTTTGGAATTAAATGACTGGTGCATTTAGGATCCTCTTCATATTTATTATGCCTGTGTTTTGGTTTTGAATTTCAAAGCAGATTTGTTTTAGACACTGGCATCAGGTAGATTACAGTGGAAAATATGCTTAAAGACAGAATGAGAGAAGCAGGGCAAAGTCCCTGCAGAGATTCATATTAAAATCAGCATGTAAATCAAATCTATCCAAAATGAATGCGCCAGCGGCTGGGCTTTAATCGAATGAATCATCGTCTGGTCTGCACACTTAAGGAGAATGAGACCCTAAAGGGATCTGACTAGAAACCGGTGTGACAGATTTGTGAATCCCCTGTTCATGTATCACTTATCCAAATCAAGTGGATTGTTTTCACACTTGAAAACAAACTAGATTTGTATTTCCTCAAGGAAATATCAGTGATTCAAGGCAGCTAAAGAATAGTGTTGAAAGTAACCGCAGAAAGTAAATGTGATGATACACGGGGCAACTTTTTGAGCAATGTTACCGAGCGATGTTGTTTGGGCACTTTCCCGTTGAGAATGGGCAACACATTTCCATCTCTACTTTGGATCGAAATTTGTTGCCTCTTCTCAATAGGAAAGTGCCCAAGCAATATCGCTCAGCAACATTGCCCGGAAACATTGCCCAAAAATTTGCCCCATGTATCATCACCTTAAGAAAGCAAGGGAGAGGGAGATTTAATAGTAAAATGCTTATATATGTAATCAATATCCATAGTTTTTTTTTTATCAACAAGATTTTAGGGTTAAATTCAAAGTGTGAACCTAATTTAGACCCTGTAACTTGCTGCCTTTACTTTTATGTAACTTTTTTTGTTCTTTTTATGAATTTTTTCATAATTGATGTATTGAGGTATAGTCATTTTAGAGACCAAAAATGTTTCCGGTTGATCTCGCAAAACGTTTAGTCTTTTTTTTCCCCGCAGCTAGCATCGTTAGCTAACAGTAATGTATTCTTAAGACTTTCCATCAAAACGCTTTGTAATTTGTCTTTAAGACGTTTTAAAGGGGTGGTTCATTGCGATATCATTTTTTTTTTACTTTAGTTAGTGTGTAATGTTGCTGTTAGAGCATAAACAGTATCTGCAAAGTTACAGCGCTGAAAGTTCAATGCAAATGGAGATAATGTTTTTCAAAGAATTTCGATTTTAGAAGTTTAAGGACTACAACTAGCTTCTTGGTGACATCACTAACCCCCAATATGACAAAATGACACGTCATAACCGTAATTAAAGTAAACTATTCTTGTTCTATCTTCATGCAGCGTATATTTTCTGGCTCTGTAGGCATCTTACAACAGTTCCCACACAAATCCCACCCGCGATTTATAGATTATCATGACAGAATAGGCTAATCAATGACTTTAAGATAGTTAACTCAACATCAGCTACATAAATTCATCCAACTGTTCAGAAGCGTCCTGTTGCATTCAAAATGTTGTCACTTCTTCTTGAGTCTCTCCATTATTGTCCGACTCCGTTTTGAACATAAAAGGCTGAACAGTTTCTGACATTTTCAGTGAGTCTGCGTGAGGTAATGCGCTAACTCAAGCTCCTGAAACTCCGCCCTCTTATTGAGAGCAGCAGCTCATTTGCATTTAAAGGGACACACACAAAACCGGAGCGTTTTTACTCACGCTCAAAAAGTGACGAATTTAACATGCTATAAAAAATTACCTGTGGGGTATTTTGAGCTAAAACTTCACATACACACTCAGACATCAGAGACTTATTTTACATCTTGTAAAAGTGGCATTGTATGACCCCTTTAAACATTATAATCATAAACATTTTTTGTGTGTGTGATATATTTGTTACATGTAAATCTACAACAAAATGATAAATATTGACAGGACTTTTTGTCAATGCACTGATCCAACAAAAAACGCGTAACTGTTGCTATGGCTACCTTCTCATGCGCATGCGCCTGTTCAAGATCGCCAGAGGAACCTTGTTTTTATTTTTATTTTGGAGTTGTCCTTATTAAGTTAGTTTTTGGTCAGATTTCTGTTCTTTTTCTTAAGGCTCACATCATGCCCAGCTTTGAACTGTGCTTTAAAAATGTTTTATTTGTTTTTTTCTCCTATAACAAATGTTATCATAAGGAATATGATTTAATTAATCTGCTGCTTCGTTTAGCTAAATTTAGCATTCATAAATCTAAATTTGGGGGAAATAAGCCTTTGTTTTTCATTTTAAAATCAGAAATCAAACAATACCTAAATACAATGTTTTGTTTAAAAAATAAGAAAGCTGTAAAATGTGCTTCTATTTGTAAACATTTTCATACTATTTAACTTTAAATTTGTCTGGTTTATTTTATTTATGTATTTGTTTTATGATTGTTTATTGAAGTTTATTTAATGCACCCCCCCCCTGACTGTAATTGTAATTCGTTTAAACAATAATAATAATAAAAATAAAAATAAATCGTATTGGCACGTGCTGTGATTTCAGCACTGGACAGCGCCTGTGTGAATGGGAGGAGCCCGCGCTCAGGCAGAACTTCTAGAACGACAGAACCACATGAAACAGACTGTATGTCCTAAGCAGCAAACCAAGACCGAGCGAGAGAGAGAGAGAGAGAGAGAGAGAGGTGGACGGATCGAGCGCTTGACGCATAACCCCGCCTCCTCGGCTCAGAAGGTGGAAATCCTGCCCTAGTTTACCACATTCAGCGCACCTCGTTTACCACGGTGCCAGGGTTTCTTACACCTTTACTTATTCGTTCTCCATTTATCTGCTTTCAAGATAGAAGAGCTTTTACACGGATTGGCCAGTACACCTGTTTAAGAAGTGCTTCACACGCGTTAAGTATGAATTGCTGAGGGGTTTTTTGCCAATCGAGCTCCAGCTGTATCACCCCGGGCATCAGATCTTCCGTCACGTTCATGAGAGGGGCGACAGACGCGACAGCGCGATGGACCCGCAAACCGCCTGCTGATGTTCAGGGTCCACGATGGATTCCTGCGTGTCTACTTCAGCATTCCCATATAACGGAATCATAAATGGAGGAGGAGAGTGACAGCCGCAAAATTAACAACAGCTTCCTTCGGGACCACAACTATGCAACCGAAGGTATTTGGAAAATCGAATTGAATTCGATTCTCACTTATATTAATGACGGTGGGGGCAGGGGACTTATCTTCAAGACCCCTCCTGTATATGAATGTGTTGCATGAACATTGGGCGTTAGTGCTTGTTGGTGCATTGATGAATCTTAGACTTGGTGATCTGAAAGTCTTACATTCATGCACTGTGCCCAGATGCTTCTCCTTATGTTTTTATGGGCTTATGCCTATATATAGACCTTGCATTAGTCTGAGCTCTGGTTATAAGTGTTACTATGGGGCAGTGGCCATTGAGGTGTGACGTGTACAATGAGTCAGATATGACTGGCACAACAGAACACCGCAGACATTTGTTCAGTGATTATTAAAGGACAACTGACATTCAAAACAGTACATTTGGCAAAATCAGCATTGAAATAAAATAATAATAATAAAAACATTTAATATAACAGATAACTCTAAATAATAATAATTAAACAAAAAACTCCCATATAACTTTTGTTATGGTTTGGAAAGTGAGGGTGTGTCTGAGAAGTGCTTTTTAAGATATAACATCATCTACATTAACAGTACATTGGAAGTTATGCATACTTTAGTTTCACGTGTGTAATGGGAGCTTGTAAATGCAATGACTCCATCTTCAGTCGGTTTTCCAGCCACATGTTAAAAATGCAGGTGCAATTACCCATGATAAAACCTGGCACAGTTTATGCAAACACACTCCAGCGCAGGTTTCAGGTGAACAATCTTCTATTATGTTTGGAACGTAGATCTATAGTGGAAAAGCAAACTCTAGGCGTGGTTGTGGGCATCTTCCTGGGCAGTGATTAATGGCTGTGGGAGGTTTTGCAAAACAGACCTAATGAGCAGAATCAATCTGTAGCTGTTGGACTCCCATGCCCCTGGTTTCCTTGGTTTATGACCGGTCTTGTGCCCACCCCGGGTTTTCTGTAAATCACAGTAGCAGTGGAGCGTTTGCTCAGATGCACAAACTATAAACCGCACAGCGTCTTTCACCGACAAATGTGACTTTCTGCCAAGCAAATTTATGATGCATGTACAATCTTCACAGGAGTGTGGCTGACTGCATTCTGTTTGCATTGAGATTGGTACCTGCAATCATAAGCAGTTTATATTAATCACTGGCAGTTTGGAATTTATCTCACACAATATGTATAAATTAGGTTTGAAAGACCATCTCGAAGCATACATTTTGAACCCTGCCAGTTCTCTTTGGGCTTCACCCATCATTCTAAAATTTGATATCTATTTACACAGATTCACATTTGGTGCTTTAGAGTTGCATGGCTATGGGTACAAGCCAGGATGTAACCAAGTATTCAAGATTGGGAGGACCAGATGTTCTTGCAATTAAAATAAAACCCATATTGTTTGACCATTATCCTGAATAAATGAGGATGCAAATCACTTACAATGACTGTGCTTACATGCACAAGAATATTAAGTGGAATTTGGTCATATACCAATGATGTGAGTGTCATTTGAACATATTAACTTATTAATTTATCCAAACAAAGGTGATTCTGGGTGATTTTAGATTCAGACAGAAAAGTCAAACTATTTTTGAGAGAAGACTCTTAAACTTGCTAGAATTTTAAAAACATCCTGACCTACATTTTGAAAATTAGCATGCTCTTGTGTTTTACTGTTAAGAACGTAAATGAGAAGTTATGAGTTGATCAAGTTACTGACCAAAATTACAAGAACGCATGAAAGAACATATCCAGCATTTTCAGAAAAAAATGTGCACATTCTGATTAGATATTCCAGTAGCTGAAGAGCATGCAAAAGCCTTTTCTACTCTTAATAAAAATACAGGTTCTTTACTGGCATTGATGGTTCCATGAAGAACCCTTAACATCCATGGAACTTTTTCATTGCACAAAAGAGTCTTTATAGAGGAAAAAGGTTCTTTAGATAATTAAATGGTTAGTTCATCCAAAAATGAAAATAATGTTATTTATTACTCACCCTCATGTCGTTCTACACCCGTAAGACCTTCGTTCATCTTCGGAACACAAATTATGATATTTTTGATGAAATCCGATGGCTCAGTGAGGCGTCTTTTGCCAGCAATGTCACTGAACCTCTTTTGATCCATAAAGGTACTAAAAACATATTTAAAACAGTTCATGTGAGTACAGTGGTTCTACCTTAATATTATAAAACGACGAGAATACTTTTTGTGTGCCAAAAAAACAAAATAACGACTTTTCAACAATATCTATTATCTAGTGATGGCCGATTTCAAAACACTGCTTCGCTTAATTCAGTGGTTCAGGGCGCCAAAGTCACGTGATTTCAGTAAACAAGGCTTTGTTTGCGCGATCCGAATCTGAAAGATTCGTAAAGCTTTGAAGCAGTGTTTTGAAATAGCCCATCACTAGATATTGTTGAAAAGTCATTATTTAGTTTTTTTGCCACACAAAAAGTATTCTCGTCGCTTTATAATATTAAGGTAGAACAACTGTATTCACATGAACTTTTTAAAATATGTCTTTAGTACCTTTCTGGATCTTGAGAGGTTCAGTGACATTGCTGGCAAAAGAGGCCTCACGGAGCCATTGGATTTCATCAAAAATATCTTAATTTTTGTTCCGAAGAGGAACGAAGGTCTTACGGGTGTAGAACGACATGAGGGTGAGTAATAAATTACATTATTTTCATTTTTGGGTGAACTAACCCTTTAAAATGTTAAAAGAAACTGATGGTTCTTTTATGAACAGTTCACTAAGAGGTTCTTTGGGGAACCCAAAATGATTATTCAATGGCATCGCTGTGAAAACCTCCTTTTGGAACCTTTATTTTTAAGAGTGTACAGAAAAAGGAAATGACTAGACTATGGATCTTAATCATAAAATGATTTGCATGTAAAAATGGTCATTGACTGTGGTTTTTACAGTCCTGGCTTTAAGTATTCCTCGCTTTTGGCACTGAACAACTCTTGCTATCATCTTTCTGTCTTTATTTTAAACAGACAGCATTGTTTCATATTTTATCTGCCACTCTCAAAATCCTGCACAAATCCGTTTGCATTTAACTGTTACAATCTAGGTTGCTCTAGTCTAGACTGAATAAATGTGTGTCGTTCACCCTGCCCCCCTCACCGCTATGTGCATACCCATACTGCCTTGCCCACGTGATGCAGTAGATGATGGTGGTATTTCCCCACTGCAGACATCCTCAGAGGCGTAATTGAGGTCCAGGGTTATTCTTGCTCCGTGTTTCTTTCCCCAGGCTGTAATAGACAGAGTTCAATAAAGCAGCACTATAGACCTTATGTAGCTCCGTCCCTTTTCAGTGCTGTGCTCAATGTGTTCGGTTTTCCGGTTTGTATTTCCACAGCATGAAGGTAAGATCTTGCGGATTAACGAATGAATCGCTTGTTTCTTATGACATCCGCTTCAAACATTACAATGCTCATGATAACTTCCATTAACTGTACAATAAGTAAATCAACTTCACCTGCTAATCACTCTTCAAAATATACAGAGATATCGTAAAAACAGAAGTTCAAACACAAAATTCTAAACATGGCTGCGCGCTTGTTTTTCTGGCGCATAAGGTCTATAGCCCTTGTGTGCTTCTGTCTATAGACAGGCATAGAAAATGGGCATCAGAGTTCGGAGTGGTTGGACTTGGACTCCATTGGGATTACTTAAACCAGAGAGTAATGTGTGTTGATGCACATTCCAGGCACGGTTTGATTTTGATTATCGAGTACACTCTTTTCTGAAACAACCAGAGCTATCTGCCCTTTGACCTGGCAACGTGACCTACTAAAGGACCTCTTCTCTTCCCCAATTTGTCTAATTCACTAAAGTGCCATGGCTGTTGTAATTGGATTTCGCAGGGGTAACTTGGTAGTCCCAGTAGTGGTTTGTTGGGTCCCAAACCTAATAAAGCCCTGACAGATAGGTGATAGAGGGGTGTTTCAGGAACACCCAATATTGGCATCCCCTTTCTTACGCTAAAGAGAAATATCAAATTACACCATAGGGGTTCATAAAGACCTTTTAGGTATGGAGTTAATATTTCACATATGCAATGAAAACTCATGCATAGCTGACCTGGATATGAGTTTTTTAATAGCTCCTTGTATATTGCGTCTTTCCAAATGATATCCATGGGAGCTGTGTTCGCTCACACTTGGGGAACATTCAAAGTGCAGCAGCGTAATTCTTCCGTATTATATTTGCACAGGGAATCCCAGAGTTTCACACCTTTCCTGCATTGAAACACAAGCAAAACATATGCAGTGACAGACATCATCTCTAGTGGAATAAAACACACTGAAATTAATGAAATTTAGTTTCATTAGCATAACACAGATGCTTTCAGCATGACAGCACTAATAGCTGGAGGATGGATGCGACCATGCTGAGAAAGAGAAAGAGATTCAGTTTTTAGGTTGCATGGGAGTAATTGACCAGAACACTCCCCCCTACTTGCTTACACATCAGTCCATTCCACCACCCACGCTACACAACACACTAATGAATGAGAAAACGCCCTGAAACACTGACAAGATCATCAATTGCTGCAAGCTAGCAAAGTAGCTGAGCTCTGAAACTCATAGGGAGAGAGAGAGAAAAATAAAATATTGCCTGGCAGAGAAAAAGCTTTGCGGTACTCCAATCTGCACTGCAGGGCCCGAAGCCAGCAGAACTTAGCCTGGATAGACAGTAATGGCCTCACGGTTCTGCGCAGGCAGCTGGCCCAGGCTCAGTTACATTACTGCTTATGTGGGCACTAGTGAACTAAAAGGAGGAGATTGCAGCATCAAGATATACGGTTACCTCATTCTAGGCCAATCTTATCTTCGTTTAATATAGTCTAACCTCACCACAGTCTTACCTCATTCTTACCTCACCGCAAGAATACCTCACGACATTGTAATACAAGATTACCTCAAACAGGGATGTTGATGGGTACATAAAATAACAGGTACATTACTCACAACAGGCACATGAAATCACACACTGATTGTGTTGATAAATATTGTTTTGGACATAATATTTTATCTTGATAAATTATTGTTTTGATGACTGTACTGCCAATTCCAAACCGGGGGTATGTGTGTCCCTTTAAATGAGCTGCTGCTCCCAGCACGCTTTCCAAAAGAGGGTGGAGCTTTAACAGTTTGCGCTTTGGTTGCTCAACAACAACAAAGCTGGAGAATCTCACGCAGCCTTACATTGTTCAAACCCGAGTCGTACACTGATGGAGAGACTCAGGAAGAAGTTACAACTTTTAGAATGCAATTGGACATTTCTGAATGGTTAGTGGAAAAATGTATGTAGTTGCTGTGGAGTTGATTCAACTCATTGACTAGCATATGCCGTCATGTTAATCTTTTGTGCAAATCCAGCATTGAATTGACCCTCGTTTGTGAATCAGTCCAACAACACTCTACTACAACAACTCTATCTCTTCTCTGAAGCAGCCCAACATGGCCTCAACGCCTTTGTTGCATGATCCCGGGGACAGGGTTTATGTAAATTTTGGGGTTTGTGATTTCACCAACCCAGTAAGAAGCTCGTTGTAGTCCCTACCAGCCATTTGTTGTAGTCCTTAAAAAGCAATTTCTGTAAAAGAAAATATCTCACTTTGCATCGAACTTTGAGCGTCGTAACTTTGCAGATGTTGTTTCTGCTTAAACAGCAACATTACACACTAACCAAAATTAAAAAAGTGAAATTATAATCAAATGCCCCTTTAATAGAATCATTGTAATTATGGCCATTTTAATAATATTAGTACTGTAAATGATATCCAGTATAACACATTCCTGTAGCTCAAACAGTAGAGCATGGCGATAGCAACACCAAGGTCATGGTTCGATTCCCAGGGAATGCATGAACTGATAAAGATGCATACCTTAAATACAATGCTTGCTACTTTGCCAAACGCATAAATGTAAATAATTCCAGTAAATAGGGGCACATTTTCTGTTGAAGGAGTATTTGAACTTTACTTGTAGATTTATGGGTGCAGGTAAGACAAAAAAGGTTGGGAAACACTACACTTTGAAAAAGATGAATTTAGATACACGACTTTTAGCAACCAGTAACTGACAGTTAGCAGCACACCAAAACAGTTTCTGAAAGGTAATGTCTATAAATTCCTTTCCTTTTAAAGCACCACAGCAGAAAATCAAAAAAATAAAACAACAAATCTAGATAAACTCACTAGTCAGCCATTCCCAACCTCAATGCAATCTCACCACACTACTATAATTCCATTATAGTTAATGGAATTGTTGTTGAAATTGGTGGTTTGGACATTATATGTTTGCCATGCCTCACATAGGGAATAAAATGGTCACACACACCAAAAAAAACAACAACAAAAAACAAGTAATTTTAACTATAAACCTTATAACTACACATTTTTCCTTGAGGGCATCTAACCCCATTTCATTTTCTATGTGTTATCAAATGTTTGTCTCTGCATTGTACCACGTGTTATGTTTCCCTCAAACGGTTCATAGACCTCTCTGCTGTCACCATGTAATGGCCTAGTTTAAAATATCTGAGCAGTTCATCAGTAGGGAGGACGCAGCACACAGCGGCCCAGCGGGGGTGACCCTGCCACTCTAACCCCTGCAACACAATTTACACCCCCATGCTCTCACATCAGGGATAATGACACGCACTACCCCACACGGGCCTCGTGCTATTATTCAAGACACAGAGAGAGTGACAGACAGACAGACTGCATCAGTAGTGGTTGCCAACACAAACGGCCCCAGGCTTCACTTTAAGACTTTAATCATAAAGAGAAATATTTCTCCAGCCCAAAAGGGCCCCATTTATAATTCAGAGGGAAACAGTGAGGCACTAATGTTGTTCCCCAGCGTCAGGCTGAGTGCAAGAGGAGGACAAACAGCGAGGGGCCGGTCGCATTAAACATTCAACTGCTGTCAAACTTGGATTGAGGATTTTATTGAGGGATGTAGTCAATGAAACATGAGGAGAAACTTAAACTCATCAACTAAAGAATGACTTACGATTCATCTGTATATAGACACTTACAATTAGGCTCTTTAACAGTAGGATCTACATTCACATACATGCAAACACAATGGCTCTGTTTCAGAACCTAGTGAGCTAACTTTTTATCTACTACCTACATGGGCAGCTGCCTTGTAAGATTGCATTCTAACTGAAATAGAACTGCATAAAGATTTGGAACATAGGCAGCAATTGTTACAAAAATATTAAAGGGGAGACTCGACTCACATTGTATTATTATTAGCATGTTGCTGAGATAACAGCACAATATTTTAATGAGCATAAAAATATATACTGTATAACACACAAATATTGAGTAAAATAGTATTTTTTAAATTTAGATTTAGCTGTTTTTTGTTCAGTACTTTTCGGTACTGAATGAAATAGAAGCATAAATATAGTATAGTACAGCATTTCTCCCGCTTTCTCTACCAACTTGGGTGACTATATGCAACGTTCATTGCAGTGCATTGCAAACAAAACATAAAAAGCAAAATTAGCTTGCTACCTTTTAGAATTGGTTTAAAGGTGCCCTAGAACCCTTTTTCACAAGATGTAATATAAGTCTAAGGTGTCCCCTGAATGTGTCTGTGAAGTTTCCGCTCAAAATACCCCATAGATTTTTTTATTATTCCATTTTTTTATTATTCCACGGGGANNNTTCTGAGCGTGTCCCCTTTAAATGCTCGCGCTCCCCGTCCCCAAGCTCGCAACTCTATAATACATTGCATAAACAAAGTTCACACAGCTAATATAACCCTCAAAATGGATATTTACAAAGTGTTCGTCATGCAGCATATCAGATCATGTAAGTATAGTATTTATTTGGATGTTTACATTTGATTCTGAATAAGTTTGATGGTGCTCCGTGGCTAAAGCTAACATTACACACTGTTGGAGAGATTTATAAAGAATGAAGTTGTGAATTATACAGACTGCAAGTTTTTAAAAATGAAAATAACGACGGCTCTTGTCTCCGTGAATACAGTAAGAAACGATGGTAACTTTAACCACATTTAACAGTACATTAGCAACATGCTAACGAAACATTTAGAAAGACAATTTACAAATATCACTAAAAATATCATGTTATCATGGATCATGTCAGTTATTATTGCTCCATCTGCCATTTTTCGCTATTGTCCTTGCTTGCTTACCTGCATAAAGTCTGTTGACTCGGCTGTGCACAACTCCAGACGTTAATACTGCCTTGTCTAATGCCTTGAATATGGGCTGGCATATGCAAAAGTTGGGGGCGTACATATTAATGATCCCGACTGTTGCGTCACAGTCGGTGTTATGTTGAGATTCGCCTGTTCTTCAGAGGTCTTTTGCAAAAATCTAATTTACGTAAGAAGGAGGAAACAATGGTGTTTGATGTTCACTGTATGTCATTTCCATGTACAGAACCCTAATTATTTCACTATGCCGAGGTAAATTCAATTTTCAATTCTAGGGCACCTTTAATGTCTAGGTGCTCTACCATTTAAAAAATTGGGGTGAGTAAGATTTTAGACTTAAATTAATACTTTTATTTAGCAATGACAAATTTAATTGATCAAAAGTAACAGTAAAGACATAATATTTCAAAAGATTTATAGTTCAAACAAATGCTGTTCATTTGAACTTTCCATTCTTCCTGAAAAATTGTATCATGGTTTCCACAAAAACACTAAGCAGCACAACTGTTCATTTAATATTGATAATGATAATAAGAAAAAAATCTTCTTGTGCACCTAATCAGCATATTAGAATGATTTCTGAAGGATCATGTGATGCTGAAGACTGGAGTAATGATCACAGGAATAAATTACATTTAAAACATATTCAAATAGATATTTTTTCATTGTAATTTTTCACATTACTGTTTTCACTGTATTTTTTTTATCAAATAAATGCCTTGGTGAGCATAAATAACTTTCAAATAACCTAAATAAATAACCTAACCCTAACCGTTTCAAAAATCTTACAGACCCCAAACTTAAACAGCAGTGTAGTCGGCTCACTAGGTTTTGGACCAGAGCTAATTTATCCTTTTATATTTTACTATCCCAATGTATTCCCTTTTAGTATCCTGGCAATGAGGAAAGACGCAGTAAATGTAAATGAGGTACTGTAAACACACACACAGTCTGTCTCTTTTCGTATGTTCTCTGTGGTGTCCTACGGCTTCAGTTCTCCACATCTGTAGTTAAATTATGTATCTGTTAATGACGTGTGAAATTCAAACCAGTTTCCCCCACTTGAAGTTCAACCCCCTACATGCGGCCTTTCTCTCAGACACACGCACAACACATATTCACCCTCCCCTCCCATTCCCCGGAGGCCTACGCCACCTCTCTCTCCCATTTCCACAGGGCATTTTTCCAAGAAATAAGGTTAATTAGCTTTTTTTTGGTCTCAGTCTCTCTCTCTCTGCTGTGGTTGGATGCAGGCAGCGCTATGACTGTGTGTATCAGAGAGTCACTGACATTGTTGTCGATCAGCAGGTGGTCAAGCTTATTATAACCAGCTCAAATCACGCCCATGTCTGGTGAAATTGGTCCAGACCTGCATCATTTAGCAGCGAGCCAAAGGCAAGTCTTTATTCCACTGGCTTTGAAACCGCCAGACATTGACTTGAAGCAAGTCGATGGAGTCACCCATCGATACAATCCAGGCACGTTAACAAAACAGCAGGCACAGTCTACTGCATGTTGTTTTGTTTGCTGTTCTGGCTGTAAAGTATAGATTCAACAATCAATATGATTTGATTTTCATGTTGAAAAATCAAAAGGAAAAGAAGGAACATCAAAAACTGTCTGTGTTTACTCTCCGATATTAATTGAATCTAAGCGATTATGACTGTACAGTATATGGTTAGTTTTCACAAGAGAACCCTGTTGGAAACATTTTTTGCCAGCAGTGAAATCTGTTGTCTAAATAACAAGGCAACAGTGCATGGAGAGTGAATATGGGGAATTTTCTGGACACAGATCCATGAAAATTTAATTATAAAGGCAGATCTGGGCACACTTGACCAGTCTCACACACAGTCTTTAATTTGCGGGGGAAGTTCAGTGTGCATGTTGTACAGTGTAGCAGAAATTTAAAGGAATAGTGCATCCAAAAATTAAAATTCTGTAATTTTTTTTAATGCACCCTCAATGATAATTAATTTTGTATGACTTTCCTCGTTACATAAAAACAAAAACATGAATGGATAGCAATGATTATATGACTTCATTATAATGTTATTTAATTTAGAAAAGTGTATACTTTATTTTAACATACAATACCGTTTGTGGTCGGTAAGTCTCTTATGCTCACCAAGGCATAATGTTTATTTGATCAAAAATACAGTAAAACAGTAATATTGTCAAATATTTGAAATATATTGAAAATATACTGTAATTTATTCCTGTGATGCAATCACATTTGAACTTTCAGGATCATTACTTCAATGTCACATGATCCTTCCAGAATCATTCTAATTGCTGCTCAAAAAACATTTCTTGTTATTATCAATGTTGAAAACGATACTGTTTAATATTTTGGTAGAGATTGGATTCATTGATGAATAAAACGTTCAAAAGAACAGCATTTATTTAAAATATATTTTATAATATGTCTTTACTGTCACCCTTAAACATTTTAATTATTAATCCTTGCTGAGTAAAAGTTTTTATTAAAATAAAAATGAACCCAAACTTTTGAATGGTAGTGTACATTTTATTTATACTTACTATAACATAATAAAAATGAAAAACATCTTAAATATTAAGTGTTCCTTTAAAAATTAAATTACCTTTTGTGTGAAAAAAAAAAAGGCTAAATTTTTTTAAATTTAGATGTATACGTCATCTGAAAGCTGAATAAATATTAATTCCATTGATGTATGGTTTGTTAGGATAGGACAATATTTGGCCGAGATACAACTATTTGAAAATCTGGAATCTGAGGTTGCAAAAAAATCTAAATATTGAGAAAATTGCCTTTAAAGTTGTACAAATGAAGTCCTTAGCAATGCATATCCACTCACAAAAATAAATTTTTGATATATTTACGGTAGGAAATTTACAAAATATCTTCATTGAACATGATCTTTACTTAATATCTTAATGATTTTTGGCATAAATGGAAAATCAATCATTTTGACCCATACAGTGTATTGTTGGCTATTGCTACAAATATACCTGTGCTACGTATGACTGGTTTTGTGGTCCAGGGTCACATATAATGCAGAACCTATGTATCCTGGTGTCTACACAGGTTTTTTTGAATATATGTGGACTCAAATGGGAATCACACTTATTACACACATAAGTTTATTCCAGTTGAGTCTGATGCCATCCATCCCCATTCGCTTTTATTTTATTAAAATTAGTTTTTGTTTCTTTTCTTCTTCTTTTTTTTTCATGCTGCTCTTTTGTGGGTTATTAAATGAAGACTTTTTATTTTTGGCTGTACTAACCCTTTAATCTATCTCATACAATCTTGTTGCACACTGTTTGCTCACCAAACCAATCTATCATTCTGAATAGATGTTAAACATTTCTGATAGGTTAAGGCAGCTGTAATCTTTTTCGGGCTGATCCGTTGAGACGCTGAACTCAGCGAAAGAGCTCTAATCTCGCAGACATTGCTGAACGTATAACTGTGCGTTACAACACAGTGCTCTATCAGGTCCTGTGATAATTGCAGATTCCATCCAGACATGCTTCCACACAGGCTTACACAGAATCATTTCATTTTGGCTTAACTTCAAAACAAGCATTGATTTTGTCTTTTGGAAATGATTGGATGTTCTTTAGCCCGAGACTGGCTCAGCAGACTCAGACTGACCTACTTTTCCATGAACCAGCCTCTCTCTTATGTTGCAGACAGCTGTGCTATGCTGAAACCTCAATGCTATCTTGACTGTGAGGGCTGACAGTAGAAGATATACTTTAAAACAGATTCCACTTGCTGTTTTTCCTACTAATCATTGTTGACCTACTGCCCGCTTTTACTGCATAGTGGCACTTAATGTCTTGATATGGTGCATTATCTTGATCTCATTCTCATTTTGTCTGTGCGAAGGCAAAGAAAATCAATTTGTAAATCAATATAAGCTAAGTGCGACTTTATTAGACTTTGTTCTGGGGATATTCTTTGCATTCTTTGAACAGTAGGACATTATACACCGGCTGTGTTCGGAATGGAATACTAGCTGCATACTGCGTAGAATATACTGCATACAGCTTACTTCAAAGAGTAGTATGCTGCATTGTTGTGACAATTTTAATTCAGAGAGTGACATCCGGTTGACATCTTGGCTTATTAACATGATTGTTTTGCATTTGTAATCCAATTTTGCGTAAAAAAATTTTTTATTTGTGAAAGTTTAATTAATAAGTAAAAACAGAAATGTTAAAAATTGTGGTTAATGTAAAAGAAAAAGAAAAGAAAATGTACATACTGTGTACATTATACATACTGCTGAAATAGTATGCTAATATGCTATTCGGAACATTATTTTTTTGTGTATTTCCCATGATGCCTTTGTGATGGGGAAGCCATGATCATACATGTTCAAGAGCTGCCAAGGCTGCTGGGATTAGACAGGTTGGCACGGTAACCCACTTTATAGTGTGTGAGTAATGAGAGCGGCTGCAAATTACCGCACGATAGAGATCAGTTCTTTCCCAGAAGCACTTTGGGTATATGAGACCCTGACCTTTGACCCTGCTGTTGCAGACATGGGTGCCCACAGGATTTATTAACTGCACTCTGTAATGCACTGCCCACTTTATTTGTCAAAGGCAGCTAAGTATAAAGACATTCAGAATAGATGACTAACCTGTAGGACAACAAATCTGATTCCCTCTGAATCTCACAAAACAAACAACATGTCTGGATGGAACCTGGAAACAACATGGAACCTGGAAAGAAATAAGAAATCATATATATATATATATATATAAATGACGCTTTTAGGGTTGGAAAAAAACATTTTTTTATGCAAATATTAGTTTAGAATTAGTTCTTTTTTATATTATGGTAATAAAAATGTCATGATAATAATGTCACAATGCAAAAAATACCTAAATGACCCTAAAATAGGCTTCATTTTCTTTTTTTTTTAAGTTGTGATCTGAACATTTTTGTGACATTCACCTACATCCCTCTTTGGAGTTACTGAAGCAAGTTAAACAGGGATATCATATTGTGAAATACTCTTTGCCTGGATATTTCCTTGTCAAATAGTATCACGCAAGGGAACGCTGGACCAGAGGGCCTTGAAATTGCTTTTATGAAATCACTTTCTCTTTCTAAGTCAACACATGCTTTGATTATAGGACACCCCCACTCTCTCCCTCTGTCTGTTGTCTTCCTCTATGTCCCTTTCCTTCTCTGCTGTCTCATTTATCCTTTAGAGTAAGATGAGAAATAACATGTCTGTAATTGAGCAAACTCATTAAAACATTGTCATCTATTTTCTCCCTGTCTCAGACTGCAGTGTGCTAATGTGTTTATAATGAGAGAAAGGCCTGTGTTATTGCCAAGCAGAGGGTGTACGGTCAGGTGCATCTCAACGATTGATGAAATGTTTCTGTTTCCAAGAGCTATTTCTCTATCATTACCTTTTGCAACATCCATTGTTGCATCTTTTTAAGAGCTGCTCACTGTTGAGAAACAAAGAACAGCAAGATAATTAGTAAATGAATAAAATTTACTCCGACTGTAATGATTTCAAATTGCCCTCCCTGAAGAAGCAGGGGGTTTCATAGTCTCTTTCTGCGCAAACGAAGATAAGAAATACAGCATCCAGATCAATGGGCTTAGACATTGAATATCTGCTTTATTTGGGCAAGGGAATGACACATCTTGATGTCGACTATTAGACAATGCATCATTCATTTAGTACCTTGGCTGTGAAAAAACAGTCTCACCATGTTCAAATCCTTCCAATCGGAGTCCTACATCATCGACATTTAGGACAGCAAGATTTTCCTGACGCCCCACCCATATGACACCACTGTACACCGTATTAAAACTGAAGAGAAAACACAAATTAATGCAGTTAATAGATTAAAAATCCAACATTAGCCTGTCCAATACATTTTTTGATTATCTATCTATCTATCTATCTATCTATCTATCTATCTATCTATCTATCTATCTATCTATCTATCTATCTATCTATCTATCTATCTATCTGTCTGTCTGTCTGTCTGTCTGTCTGTCCATCTATCCATCATCCATCTCTATCCATCCATCTCTATCCATCCATCCTCATCCATCTCTATCCGTCCCTCATCCATCCATCCATCCATCATCAAAACTGTAGAGAAAACACATTCATGCAGTTAATAGAATCCAACAATCCAACATTAGACTGTCTAATACATTTTTTTATCTATCCGTCCATCTATCCATCCGTCCATCTATCATCCATCCATCCATCTATCCATCCATCATCCATCCTCATCCATCCATCTATCATCCATCATCCATCCATCCATCCATCCATCATAAAAAATAATTCTATATAATTTTATATATTATGTTAATATTTTATTTATTTATTTTTATCCTTTTAATAATCCATTCATATAATACAATATAATGACTTAAATGAAATAAAAATATTTAATTTAAAAATTAGACAAACCAAAATAAACAGAGATATTACAAATAAAATCTGTACATCAATACATTGACTGTCTTAGTGTGGGGATACAATAAGCATCACAGTATACAGTAGGTAAGAATGTGCCATTGTGAATAAATCACACTGTTCCGCAGCTATTTGTGCAATATTTCAGGACTGTGTATTTCAGCTTTTAGCAGCCATGTTCAAAAATAGACTACATTTTCTCAGTCTCTCCCCCACTGTGCCATTGACCGGCATCACACGCTGTAAACCACGCATTCAGGCTGTTTAACATACACAGCAAAGTCTTCCAGTCAAATGTAGCACAACAGTATCGGAAGGGGTCTCCATGGCAACCTCTTCCTCCCGTTTTCAATTCGGCAAGCAATAAATCCACTGAGGGTGTGTGGCTTCTCAAAAAAACAACAAAAAAAATTGAAGCACGCTTTCCTACTTGTTACATCTCAACCCCTTCGTCTTTCATAAGCGGATGCCACTAAAGACGCAACATCTATGAAAGCATTGTCTGTATATTTCTACTGTATGCAGAATACAGAATAACCAAGCAATGTAATCTGCTGTTTTGAGCTCATCACCCTTCAAACAAATGCATCTTTTAGAGGAAGATAAAAGAAGATTTCTTAAAGGTAGGAAACCCTCCTACAGATGTAAATAGCAAGCTAAGATTCAGAGGTTCAGAAACATTTGGTTGAATACAATCAATCACAAACTTTGTGGTATTTTATCACTATTGCTCATTTTTTATTGTATGCCTGGAAAAGATGAAAGACTTGCATATCTTTCTCTGTGTACCAGCATTAAAATCAATCTTTCGAGAAACTGATTTATTAGATGTCTCGAGTTAATCCTGTCGTATGTAAATTATGTGGCAGTTTCTGTCCTTGGTGGTGAATCCCGTGGATTTAGTGTTGAACGTGAAGGATGTTGTGTATTTCTGTGTCAGATGATAATGAATGGAAGGATAATCATAGTCGGAGGAGGGGAGCGTCGGCTCTCTCTGGAGGGGCGGAGGATTCGGAGCTGTTCATGCTGCGGGAATGGCAGCTCTTGCTCTCTTTATCTGTTTAAGTGCACTGAATGTTTTCAACCCTTTGGTCTGATTCAGGGCTTCCATAAAAAGGGTTACTGTATTTAATCTTCTGCTAAAAATGATTTTTGAGGATTATTTATTTATTTGTAAGCACAAAAAAATTCAGTACTTTGCCTAAGTCTGTTTTAAGCTTTTTCTCACAAATGTGGGGCACTAGAACAACGCCTTTTTTTTTTTTTCAAATCGGTATTGACAGCTTAAAATTCTTAAGAGAGGCAGGCATTCAACATATGCAGATTTAACACGTGTTTTTAACATATGAGAATTTAGATGGACTAATTGCTGTTTTTCAGCAAATCACTTGTTTGACAAACAAATGCATTTTATAAACGCTAACCACTGTATAATTCTGCTGTGATTAATAGATTCGACAGAGCTTATCATTTACTGTATTGTGGTATTGCAGAAAACAATAGCCCTGTCTGAATATTTCATATATATTCCTTACCCTATCTTGTTTTAAGTGTGTGTGGATATTAAGAGTAGACCTAAGAATAACTGTACTAAGAATTTATATTCTTCTGGCAACCTGCATTATTTTAAAGGAATAGTTCACCAAAAAATCATTTACTCACCTTCATGTCAAACCTGTATGACTTTCTTTCTGCCACGTATGAAGTTTAGCAGAATGTTCAATGGTGTCAGGTCTCATACAATAGCTTTGTGTGAAGAAAAAAAGAGATATTTATAATGTTAGAAATGTATCATCTTTCTCCTTCATTGCAGTTCTTAAATCTCACTAACATTCAAGTCCAGACAAGTCATTTTTATTTGTACAGCACTTTTTTATCAATCCATGTCATTACATTCATATATAGGGTACAATGGGGCTAAAGGCACACCAGGGTAAAAGGCTCATTTGATTTTATTCTCCTCTAAACCACTAGATGGCACAAAAACATCCACTTTTCAAGATGCATGTGGAAATTTGGCTGATCCTTAATGAATATGTTTTGAGACAAAGGTCTTCTTAATGATTTTCAGTCTCATTAAAGCAAGAGTTTTTTTCAATAATGGAAGAATATGTAAAAGTATGGTATTTCGGGTAAAAAGAACCCCCTGCTGTTGGCGCTAAAGGCACAATAATTAACATGATAATAAATAGCTGGCTGACTTTTCCATTTGTTGACATGACTAGATTCAGATGGTAAATATCATATATTAAGTTGGTATCTTAGAGATAATCACTATATTTATAATTAAAACCATCATATTTAAACATGATATTGATCATATCATATAATACAATATCATTTATTGTTACTACTGTAAATCTATATTAAATTATTATGGGATCTCCTTCAGTGCTTTTAAAATCTTTACTTTTTTAAATAAGTTTATTTCAATATTTGTAAAATATATTTTTATATTAACATTTTGAATGACAGTATATTTATTAAACAAAAATGAATTATTTTATTTATCAAAATAAACAGAAAATAGTACAAACTTTGCAAAAGTGATTGTTTTTAACAAGTATTAACTTAGACATTATTAAAAACATATTATTTTAGCTAAAGTATTTGTATAAATAATGTGCCTTTTACCCCATGCTGGTGAGCCTTTTACCACCTTGCCACCTCATAAATTTATAAGATTTTTAAACAAACAAACAAACCACTTTTATAATTTATTTTCACACAAAATCTGTTGCTCTATCCAATCATACACTGGGAATAGTGAAAAGCACTTTTTAATGAAGGTGTTCCTTTAGCCCCGTTTTACCTTATTTAAATTTGGTCTGATGACAATAATGTCAAACATGTCACCGGTTTTTATTTTTTAATGTCTCTTGTGACCTATCGCAACATACGTGTGTTGTTTGAAGACTTATAATTACCAGCCACTGGAGTATGGGCTTTGTTTTATATATTAACTTATTGATTGATCAATTGCAGCATTCTTTGGTTAAATATGTTATAGATAACTAAACTGTATAATTAGCCAATTTCCTGCCTAGATGTTTCATATTACTCCTCGGTCTCTTTCTTCTTAAATAATAAAAGAGTTCAACATTTCATGTCTACTTGTTTGCTAAGTAGCTGTGTAATAAGTGGGATAATGTACAGTGAGCCAGTCATTAATCACCAAATAAACCCCTTGAGAGATGCAAGATCAATCTTTTGTGGTTTATTTTATGATAATGACCAGATAACTGTACATTATCCCTTACAAAGAGTGGTAAATCCTGCATACATAAAGGCTCTCTTGTGTTTCTTTGCAGCTGACATCATCTCTACTGTGGAGTTCAACTCTACTGGAGAGCTCTTGGCCACGGGAGACAAGGGAGGAAGAGTTGTGGTTTTCCAAAGGGAGCAAGAGGTAAGACGAAACCATGAAATCTTTCACATGCATTCGTTCTGTAAAATGTCAAATGAAATCCTCAGCAGGTCAATAAAATCTGTACTTTTCTTACTGTGTGAGGAAAAACCACAGGGTCGCACCCTGTAACACAGCTTCCTGTGGCTTTTAACAAGGTTTCAATAGATACACAATGGTAACAGAGGTGAGGTCTCGATAAACCTCGGGTGCACATGCTCAGACGTGAAGATTTTTACAGGATAGTTTTGGACAGCAAAGACAGTTTTTCTTTAGAATTAGTTCTTTAGAAGTTAGCTACACTACAAGCTACTAACAATAAGTAACTAAGTACACTTAAGCAACTTAAAGGGATAGTTCACCAAAAAATTCTGTCATCATTTACCCACCCTCATATCTGTAATTCCAAATCTGTATGACTTTCTTTCTTCTGTGGAACATAAAAGAAGATATTTTGAGAAATGCCTCCTTGTTTTTTTCCCCACACATTGGAAGTCAGTGGTAACCAAAACTGTTTGGTAACAATAGAACAATTAATATTTAATTTAATCAGAGTTGTATTTTTAGGAAAAAAACAATTCGAATTTTTGAATAACCTCAATTAGGATGACATTATAAACAGATAAATTTACACGATATACAACTAGATAAACAACTAGACAAATATAAAAATAAACCACACATAACAGAGTTAAAAACATACTGTAGTATTAAACAGAATCATTTAACAGTACAGGTAAAGTGACACACTTAAGCTTAATCACCTATCTACTGTATTTGCATATTCTTCTATTACTAAAACCTAAAACTCAGCATTAAATTCATCCTAAACTTGTATGGGAGGTTATTGATGTAGCTATTTAAATCACATTTTAAAAACAATGTAAATAACTAATTATCAGAAAGTGTCCTGTATTCACTGTAAATATTTAGCTCTAAAAGGCCTAAAATGCCTAAAATGCCAAATCAGTGAAACTTTTTTAATCTATTCATGTAAATAAACTATCCAAAAGGAACCAGATGTACTAGAATAAATAGGATGTTCCAACATACTGTATGAGAGGGTGAACCGTTTAGTACAGTACAACAGTAAAGCTGTGTGCGCAATACAATGTGACATTTAAACAGCAAATTAATGTTTGGTCACGGTACACAGCTACTCATTGGAAAAGGTAGCTTGTTATTGAAAAACAGTCACACTAAACCATTGTCACAACTAGGTAGTTACTCCTCAACACTGAAGGAGGGCTGTTCTGTATAATTCAGTTTATTCTGCCTGTAGAATATATGTCATGCTGTCAGCAAATCCAGACACATACGAACATGTCTGCTTCTGCACAATACCCTAAACGCTAGTACTTCTCTCACACACACACACACACACACACAGATAGATTCTTATAACACCCTCTAGAGAGGGTTTACTTTCTGTTTACTTTAATTTAACTGCATGAGCGGTTTTCACAATTATTGATTTTGATGGTTCCCAATGTGAAAACTTCCTTATTTCCATGCTGCCATTGATTGTGAATGCATTAATATAACAGTCCAACCATGACCAGGAAACCTGCAATTAACTGTTAACAGAATCAGCAGCACATTACGGGATATTCACAGGCAGAAAGCCCTGTAGATTTCCATTCATCTCAATGCTCATTATTAACAAAGTTCTACACATCCTGTGTCACTTGGAAGTTCATTTCTTATATATTTTTACCAGTAAGAAGGTAGTCATTCTGCAGAGAACTGCAGATCCCCCCCCATATTTAAAAGTGATGTCTGTCCTAGGAAATGTAATATCTTCACCCTTTATTTAAATGTTAGTAAAAATGGTTAAAGATTTTGTAATCATATTACGTAGTTGTGCTTGGAGTCAATTGTTTTATTTGTGATAACGCAATGAAATATGCCACATTGTGCGGACATATTTTTTGGCTAGGCTATCAGACAAATAAATTATGAACACAACAGGGAAAAATGAAATATTAATTACTGATTAATTTGTAGTCAACGTATCCTTTTTCCTGCAAGCGCTTTTTTTCCCCCGCATAGTAAAATAAAACCTGTAGCTGTAATAATTTTGTCAGATAAATACCTTGACCAAATGTAGTGTTTTGCTATTCCTTCATATTAAATATTTTTTTTTTTTAAATATATAAAATATTTTCATCATATTTTGATCATCTAATTGAATTTGTAGAGTCATAAAAACAAATATCCCCTCTGGACATCACTTTTGGCCACTACTGTAGATGAGCATAACAAAATATATGTTCGTAGCAAGCTATGTTGGTCTTTGCAACGGAACAAACAACCTTTCTGTCCTCTCACCCACAGAGCAAGAACCAGCCTCACAGACGTGGGGAGTATAATGTTTACAGCACGTTTCAGAGTCACGAGCCGGAGTTTGACTACCTGAAGAGTTTAGAGATTGAGGAGAAGATCAATAAGATACGCTGGCTGCCTCAGCAGAATGCTGCATACTTCCTGCTCTCCACCAATGGTGAGTGACAGTTGAGATTTCAGTGCTAAAAATAATGCGGACATCCACGTTATAATTATAATTATAAACATTATAATTCACCCAAAAATGAACATTCTGCCATTGTTCACTCATCCTCACATGTTCCAAACATGTATGACTGACATTGTTGTGTGGAATACAAAAGAAGGTACACCGAACAGGTATAACATTATGACCACTGACAGGTGAAGTGAATAACACTGATTTTCTCTTCATCACGGCACCTGTTAGTGGGTGGGATATATTAGGCAGCAAGTGAACATTTTGTCTTCAAAGCTGATATAATAGAAGCAGGAAAAATGGGCAAGCGTCAGGTTTTGAGCAAGTCTGACAAGGGCCAAATTGTGATGGCTAGACGAGTGGGTCAGAGCATCTCCAAAACTGCAGCTCTTGTGGGGTGTTCCTGGTCTGCAGTGGTCAGTATCTATCAAAAGTGGTCCAAGGAAGGAACAGTGGTGAACCGGCGACAGGGTCATGGAACGAAGGCTGGCCCGTGTGGTCCGATCCAAACGACAAACTACTTTAGCTCAAAGTGCTCAAGTTAATGCTGGTTCTGATAGAAACCAGATAGAGACCAGTCAGGGTGCCCATGCTGACCCCTGTCCACTGTCAAAAGCACCAACAGTGGGCACGTGAGCATCAGAACTGGACCACGGAGCAATGGAAGAAGGTGGCCTGGTCTTTTACATCACGTGGATGTCCGGGTGTGTGTGCGTCGCTTACCTGGCGAACACATGGCACCAGAATGCACTATGGGAAGAAGGCAAGCCGGCGGAGGCAGTGTGATGCTTTGGGCAATGTTCTGCTGGGAAACCTTGGGTCCTGCCATCCATGTGGTTGTTACTTTGACACGTACTAAGCATTGTTGCAGACCATTTACACCCTTTCATGGAAACAGTATTCCCTGGTGGCTATGGCCTCTTTCAGCAGGATAATGCGCCCTGCCACAAAGCAAAAATGGTTCAGGAATGGTTTGAGGAGCACAACAACAAGTTTGAGGTGTTGACTTGGCCTCCAAACTCCCCTGATCTCAATCCAATCGAGCATCTGTGGGATGTGCTGAACAAACAAGTCCGATCCATGGAGGCTCCAGCTTGCAACTTACAGGATTTAAAGGATCTGCTGCTAACATCTTGGTGCCAGATACCACAGCACACCTTCAGGGGTCTAGTGGAGTCCATGCCACGACGGGTCAAGGCTGTTTTGGCAGCAAAAGGGGGACCAACACAATATTAGGAAGGTGGTCAATGTTATACCAGATCGGTGTATTTGAAAGTCTTTGAGGTCCAAACAACATCAGACCATTTACATTAGACTACAAACTATGATCTCAGTATTAATGCGAACTATTATTTATTCATAATAACTGCTTTCATTTCAACAAAAGATTGTTGGAACAGTAAAGTCTTCCAATGACATCATACATCTCCCTACGTTCAGATGGTATGGCTACGGTTTATATACTCTGTTGGTGCTGGATCTTTTCCAGCCATGTGCCAGATTGTGTCCCACAGACTGCTAAATTTCCAACTGCCCACCTTTTTATTTTCTTCTCTCTCTTAATTTCTCCTCCTTTTATTATGTCTTGATCCCTCCAAATGGTATATTGAAGCTGCTCTGTGTGTAACTGTTTATTTTCAGATAAAACTGTGAAACTGTGGAAGATCAGTGAGAGGGATAAGAGACCAGAGGGATATAACCTGAAGGATGAAGATGGAAGAATCAGAGACCCAGCCACCATCACCACGTTACGGGTCAGCATGCTTGTATTATCACCACCTGCAAATTGACAATAAAGACAAGCAAAATGTTTAATATGGATACACAAAATGTATTATATTTGTTCATTAGATATGTCAGAACATCTAAGGATGATTCTGACAAAAAAACAAATCAAAAGAAAATAAAGAAAATATATTTTACATAAAGAACATGAAGCCTATTTCTAAGAGCATTAATACATTTTCATTGTGAAATATTTTACATATAATTCGTAATTTAATTTTCATTACCATAATTCTCATTATCATTACATTTTCATTAGTGTAGTATAGTTTTTTTTTATTTAAATCAGCATACAGTAAGGTTTGTACAACAAATTATGAATACTTCACCATTGAACTAATATTTAATTTATTTATTTATTAATTTTACATTACAGTAATAATGAGATTTCATCCATTACAATAATGAGAAGAAATAAAAATGAGGATGTCCTTAATTGTCATGAAGATGATGTCACAATACAGAAAATATTAACGTTTCATTTTCTTTGAGCATAATCTTATTTCTTTTGATTTTAGAATTTAACACAAATCAGACATGTTCTTCAAAGGTTTCTTAAGATGTACTCCTAGAGTCTAAACAGTATTTCAGTAGTTCAGCTGACAGTAATGTATGATGAAATCTGTAGTTAGCTTTTGTAGAATCTTGTTTTTAAGCTGGAATGGCACATAGCTGAACAGTTACACTTCATCTTCAACTGAATCACGTACCAAGAAGTCAGAGGTTTATTATAAATCTGCCGGTGCGTGTTCTCATTAATGCTTTGAGAAGTTGCTGCTGTCCGCTCAAATTCTCACATGAAAATCTCATTCTCTGTGTTCAGCACTGATGCTGACAAACGATGAGCTGTCAGCGACCAAAAGGCATTCATTCATAATCAAACAGCAAGGACAAAGAGAGATGATAATGTGCAGTGAAGGGGCTCACAATCATTCCTCCCTCTGCTCTCCTTCTCACTCGTTCTCCACTCATCCCTCCAAATTGAATACAGATACAAAGAGGGCGCGACTCCGAGTGCCCATTAATGTTTGGTGCGGTGTCTGTTTTTTGCTCTATGGCCTAATGGATTAAAGCACTCCACTACTCCACCATTGTCTGTCCGGGCAGAAGATTACCCTGACACCGAGGTGATGGCATGGAGCGGGCGGCAATCCCATTTGGACCGTGAAATGTATGTGCGGTGGAGATGCGGAGACGGATTTATCGTGGAGCTCTGGTTGTGAGGGAGGAGGGGAAGGATGAGACACACATGTCATGTGTTCTGGCAGTCTCCATTGCCAACGCTGTGATCTTACTCTTGTCTCAGTATGCGATTTTACCCCTAAGGTTTGCAGTGGACTGGTTTCTACAATCTGTGAGATGACGTGATACAAGGTGTGACCGCCGTGGCATTTAAAGCCAGCGGTTACCTGACCTTTTATAACAATAGAGCAAATCAAAATGGATTCTTGTGCTATTTGACCTACTAATGCTGTCTGTGCCATAAAAACAGAAAGCTTGGTGTTGGCCAATCCCCCATCCCCCTGCCTTCCTTAGCAGTAGATAATAAGCATGTTTTCTTATCTTTTCCATGGTTTTCACTCTCTCCTTTCCTCCTGCGTGATCCGTTTGCTCTTTGAACTACTATGCAACTGCTAAGTTTGACACAGGAAGATATATTTCCCTCAGGATTAGAAACAGAGGGATCACCTTAGATTCTTTTATACATAAAGAAAAGGACAAATTCCTGTAGCAAGACTTATGACTAATGGCATGTTTAAAGCTAATTCTGGCAACTATCATCTAACTGACAGTTAATGTAGTTTTGAAGCAGTGGTTCTTGCAAACTTCCAGGAGTATTCCAGGATGACTTAAAATGATTTAAACTATTATATTATTATTAATATATTAAAGGGGTTGTTGATTATGATTTAACTTTTTTTATCTTTAGTTAGTCTGTAATTTTGCTGTTAGAGCATAAACAACATCTACAAAGTTACGACTGAAGAATTCGCTGTTTACGGACTACAATAAATGGCTGGTAGGGACTACAACAAGGGTTAGTGACATCACTAACCTTAAATATTACATAAGCCCTGTCCCCGAGAGCATGCAACAAAGGGGGTGAGGCCATGTTGGGCTGCTTTAGAGAAGAGGAAGAGTTGTTGTAGTAGAGTTTTGTTGCCATGCAGTCATTTTACGCCGAACTGCTTCACAAACGAGGGTTAATTCAATGCTGGATTTGCACAAAAGATTAACATGACGGCACATGCTAGTCGATGAGTCGAATCAACTCCACAGCAACTATGTAAATGTATCCACTAATCATTCAGAAATGTCCAGATGCATTCTAAAAGTTGTAACCTCTTCCTGAGTCTCTCCATCAGTGTCCGACTCCAGTTTAATCAATGTGAGGCTGAACACCGTTACTGACAATCGTCATTTTGGCTGCGTGAGATTCTCCAGCTTTGTTGTTGTTGAGCAACCGAAGCGCGAGCTGTTAAAGCTTCACCCTCTTTTGAAAGCGGGTCGGGAGCATCAGCTCATTTGCATTTAAAGGGACCCACAAAATTGGGGCAAATTTGACAAGCTATAATGATCTGTGGGGTATTTTGAGCTGAAACTTCACAGACACATTCTGGGGACACCAGAGACTTAGAGTATATTACATCTTGTAAAAGGGGCATTATAGGTCCCCTTTAAAACAATCTAATCTAATTAATTTTCTAAAACAAACATGCAAAAGATCAAAATTAATTCAATTTTTGCCCCTCAATAACTACTGAAGAACACACAGTTCTTGAAACTTCTAGAATCACAAAATGGATAATGGATATCTGATTTAAGTGCCTCCTCTTTCAAAGAGTTGATGATACCCTGGTAAATCCATTGACTAGTTCTTCCTAAAAGACAGATGTATTGTACCCTTACTCATGAAAATATGCATCAGATGGTCAGTGAATGAACTGTGGGTGGTCCATAGGTGTGCCATCTTATGCTGAGACTAATAAAAGGATGACATATAAATCTGTCAGCATGATAAACAAACGGCACATGAAATGCTAATTTGTGCATTAGGTATGTACAGCTAAACCAAACCATCCTGATATACATAGTCCTCTTTAAAAGCTAATTGCAGTTGTCCTCCACCACAGTATCATTTTAGCTCTGCATTTGAATACAACATTACAAAAGTGGTTTCAAAAGACTGATTTACATGCCTCTCACACAAGGCAGAGGTGCTTCTGTGATGTGGTAATGAGTGACTCTCTTTTGGAACGGTACACACTGCCTCTATACATCAGCATCAGTTAAACAGCCCGCATCTGCATACTGCAATTAGGACCTGTGGGTGGGGCGCTGGTGCTGTTCTGGGCACCAGCTAACAGCAGGAAGTGCAGTACAGTGGACTCTTAGAAATGTGTCCCGCTGGATGGTCCGAGCTCACTAAATGCCAAACGCACATTGAGCACCATCATAATGGTCATTAGCCCCAATTAGATGCGAGTCGGCGCCAAATATAGAACTCTAAAAAAGGTTAATCATGCATTTTTAATTAGTTATACCAATTATTAAAACCTCCACTAAATTGTTTGAGGAGCTATGTTTTCATTCCTCTGTTAATGTATGTAGTCAATAGCCTTTTGTTTGCATTTCAGACTGGAATATCACACTTGATGGCTTGTTCTATGGATGAAAGCAATGACACTTAAAATTTATAAAATACAGACACTTTCTTTGCAACTGATGTTTGGGAAAGGAAGTAGATTGTAGCTAAATTAATTTATTATTTAAGGGGAGGAGGACATTCTCTTTCTAAAGAGGACAAATATATAGTGCAAAATGTTTTGGTGCATATAAAGTTAATTTTGTTAACTTTTTGGAGCGCGCTAGCATATGAATGTTGTTAAAGCTAATAGAAATATGCATACATCCACAAAACTTGGTTTCATGGGGTCTTTTAAAATAGAATATAAAAATAAGCAAAACTGTCTCCCTGTTCTGACCTGCTGTTCAATTCAGCATTCTTTAAATAGAGTTGTGGATTATTATGTATGTTCTAGTTCTTGCTGATGAACGACAAGAAGGTCCCTAGTGGTCATATCACCAACAAACTTTAAAAAAAAAAGGATGACTTTGTTGTTGCTGTTGTAATTGTGACAGCAGATTCTGACCTTTTTTTCTGTCTTTTCATTTCTTTAGGTGCCAGTACTGCGGCCCATGGACCTCATGGTTGAGGCTGCACCTCGGAGAGTGTTTTCCAATGCGCACACGTACCACATCAACTCCATCTCTGTCAACAGTGACTACGAGACCTTCATGTCCACCGATGACTTAAGGATAAACCTGTGGAACCTGGAGATCACAAACAGAAGCTTCAGTATCCTTTGTAATGTCATTAAAGTTGACAGAAATATGTTTTTGAAAAAGAAAGTTCACCTTCAGTACTAGGCCCAACACAATTGTAACCACTTTGCTGTCAACCTAAATGGGTCTTTCCCCCATTTGCCGATTCCCCATTATGACTAGTATTTATGATCAGTGTTGGGGAAGTTACTTGTAAAAGTAATGCATTACAATATTATGTTACTCCCTAAAAAAGTAATTAATCGTGTTAGTTACTTTTTATGAAAAGTAATGCGTTACATTACTTTTGCATTACTTTTTCTCATTTGGGCTGGGCTTGCTTGTTTGTTTTTTAATAACAACAAAAAAGTTATATTTTGGGCAAATGTTAAGGCCCTTTCACACCAAAAGAGCAATCAATAAGCCTCAGGCTGAAGGAAATGCATATTTACGCAGCTCAAACAAACCTTTCAGCTGTGCTGCCATTCTGGATTAAAGAAGAATAGGATACAGGAGAAGGAAGTTCAACACCCTTATTTATAAATCTAATCTAAAGTAATTTTTGCTATTAGTATTGTTGAATTAAATAATTGAAGGTCAGCAGCACAGACATTGGTTAATAAAGTGAGATTAAATAAATATTTGTGTAATTTAATACAGTTAATTATTACAGGTTTGCATAAACTTCTGAGATTGCATTTCACGGTTTTTATTCATTTTGAGGAAAACTTAATGTTTTTGTGCAAGTGAGATGAGTAAATGCTCACATTTAGTCTAGAACTACAATAACCATCATGTTTACACACAGCGCACACAACACCCTCTGCACTTTATTTCTCTCAACATGGGGACAGGAGAGCTATCAATAAATGTGAAAAAGTAACTTGCGTTACTTATTTGAAAAACTTTTTTGTTGTAAATTGAAAAAGTAATGCATTACTTTACTAGTTACTTGAAAAAGTAATCTGATTACATAACTTGTAAGTTACTTGTAATGAGTTACCCCAACACTGTTTCTGATTCATTGTGCTACTACTAGACCTACAAGTTGAGAAGTTTTCCTGAGCTGCTTTTTCAGACATTGTAGACATTAAGCCAACGAACATGGAGGAGTTGACGGAGGTGATAACGGCAGCAGAGTTTCACCCTCACCACTGCAACACCTTCGTCTACAGTAGCAGTAAAGGCTCCATACGTCTGTGTGACATGAGGGCAGCAGCGCTCTGTGACAACCACTCAAAATGTGAGTCAGTGCAACCCTAGAAGAAAAAGAAAATCATTAATGAGACAATAGTTGACATACACTATCGTCCAAAAGTTTGGGGTCAATAAGATTAATTAGATTGGGTCAATAAAGAAGTTAATAATTTTATTCAGCCAGGATGCATTCAATTAATCAAAAGTGACAGCAAAGACATTTACAGTGTTACAAAAGATTTTTAATGTGCTGTTCTTTGGGGTAAAATAATTTAAGCAGCACAACTGTTTCCAACATTGATAAGAAATGTTTGAGCACCAATCAGCATATTTGTAATGATTTCTGAAGGATCATGTGACATTACCTATGTTTCCATCCAAAGTTGCTAATTTAACTTGCGTGCAAAATTTGAATATTGCATAAAACATTTGTGAATAAAGCATCATTTCCATTACATGTGTTCAAGAGAACAAAATCGTCACTTTCTGGGAAATTGGCACAAAATATCTGTAATAAAAATGGAAGTTAATTTACATTATAAAATATATTAAATAGAAAAAGATATATTATAACAATATTACTGTTTTACTGTATTAATAATCAAAAACATGCAGCCTTGGTAAGCAGAAGGGACTTTTGAAGGGTAGTGTACACTTATAAAATGAATGTGAATAGCTTAGCTCAGATACCTTGGATTATGGAATAATTTGATGAGAAATGTTTGAGTTCATATTGAAATCTCAGACTTTGCAGACAATTGAGATTAAAAATAAATGCAGCTAAAAGAAACAAAGGCTGATTGCTTAGAAAAGCAATAGCACACATCTCATCACCATACTGTAGGATCTGAAGTACCATTCAGGTCTCTAACACTAATGGTGTGGAATGAGTTATGCACCGACATTTAATATTTAGGATTAGGGATTTGAACAAGCCCCCAATAGGTAGGTAATAGCAAACACCATTAATAAAGCTTCTTTGAGGTCCTTAACATACTGCAGACTTTTTTTTATCCCAGTTTAAATGAATGCTTACTTCATTCTACAAACCTTTATTGTAAACATTACAAATTCAAAGGGGCAGTACAGCTCTAGAAACACTGTTGTCTCTAGAGAGCACAGCCAGTACATACGCCACGACAGGGATTAGCCTCTCTTCCACCTAGGGCGAGGGCGTTGGAGGTGAGGATTATGCTAATATTTAATATGATTGCGTCTCCTTGAGCTTAACTGGCTAATTTCATTTGGGGATTGGACACAATGCAGACTGATGAACCTGTACTGGTGGAATACAGTGGCATCCCCTTTGGCTGCACATGGCTGAATTGATAACCACAAATTGACACATTTCCATTTCTTAAGTCATAGATGCTCAGGTCTCCAGTTTAAGATGGGAAACATCCATGTGCATTTGATGATCCGATTGAATGCATTGACATTTAAGCTTGGCATAAAAATCAATGCTCAAGGGCAGATAGCCATGCCTATAGTTTTCTCACCGCTCAAAGAATTTGGTCATTTCCTTAGTTTTATCGACATGCTTACTGGTCCATGTGTTTGCATCCTGTTGAATAGACATTTACATACTGATGCTGAATTTTAAAAGGCCAGATTAGCTGGAGGGGGGAGCAGCTGTGAGGGCTTCAGGTTTAGCTGCCTTGGTTTGTATCTCCAGAACCACATTGACCTAAATTATACACACATCTGTCAATTTTTTCCCTGGTACATGATCTCACAGCAGGCGGATCTGCCAGTTTGCCTCAGGAAAGACCTCCTCAATGTCTTTTCTATCGCATAGTGTGTGCTGCTCCTTCCATCCACACTAATAAATCTTCCAGACATCCCAGAGAATATTCTTAAAAATCAATCTGCGGTGGCAGGCGGGGGAGGCTAACCAAGCCCAGCAGGGCTCCGAGCAGCAGCAGCAGGGTCTGGGCGGAGGGTCCGTATCCCCTCATATCACTCCCCAGAGGACTCATTAGCCCCCTCTGAATGACACCCAGCAAGACTGCAGGTGGACAGGCTCACAATGTGACAAGGCACACTCATGACAAACACCTGCAGTCCACCAGTGCCCAAATATCCCCGCAAGCATTGATCTGTTTCCTCCCCCTCTGCCCGTGTTTTTCATCCGCTGTGTAGATGCCTGCCGACACATCACAGGATAATCCGCAACTAAGTCAACAAAACAGTGAGGGGATAATCAATAGTAGATGATAAATATCTGTTTCTCTGCTCTGACAGGTGTATTATTTCCCTGGTGAGCCGGGCAGATTTATGATGTTTTGTGCAGCAAACGGTGAAACTGATTCAGAAAAACTTTCTTTGGAAGTTTGTTATTAAAGCCAACATGAAACAGCACTTGCAATCTATTTAACTTCTGTAATGTGACATATTTCTGAGCAAGATGGGATATTCGATGTGGACTGGACATGTTTTTATCCTCATTTAAAAAGGGTTTCTTTATTTGATTTCTCAATTATTCTCATTTAGTTTTCGAGGAGCCAGAAGACCCAAGCAATCGTTCCTTTTTCTCTGAAATCATCTCCTCCATCTCTGACGTAAAATTTAGCCACAGTGGGCGGTACCTGATGACACGTGACTACCTGACTGTAAAGGTCTGGGATCTGAACATGGAGAGCAAACCACTGGAAACCTATCAGGTAAGGCAGTTAATCATTTCATTGCATTTAACAATATATTGACTAATGCCCAATTTTAAAGGCCTTGTGAAGTCAGATTTGGCTTTTGTGGCTTTTAATCCATGTCTGTTAGCATTGAGGTCATCTATATGCTTGTGTACACCTAAAAGAAGACAAATAAAAACTTTTAGTACACCTACATTGCCATTCAAAAGTTTGGGATCAGTAAAAATTTATGTTTTTCTGCTCACCAAGGTTGCATTTATTTGATCAAAAATACAGTAAAACTGTAATATTGTGAAATATTATTACCATTTACAATTACAATTTTTTCTATTTGAATATATATTAAAATGTAATTTATTCCCGAGATCATTACTCCAGTTGCTCTGCTCAAGAAACATATATTATCATCAATGTTGAAAGCAGTTGTGTAGAATGTTTTTTTTTCAGGATTCTTTGATGAATAGAAAGTTCAAAAGAACGGCATTTATCTGAAATAGAAATCTTTTGTAACATTATAAATGTATTTACTGTAATTTTTGATCAATTTAATGCATCCTTGCTGAATAAAAGTATTAATTTCTTTTATGGACTTTCTGAGACTTCTTTCAAAACATTAAAAAATCTTACTGATCCCAAACTTTCTGAATGGCAGTGCACACATTTAATATTTAGTCAGGAAAACGGACCGAAAATATGGACGCCTCATCTTGCACTACACAAATTGCCCAATAAAATGCCCTCTAGAATGAGGAGGTCATCTCACTCAAATGATAAATTCCACCTACCTCCATTCAGCAGTAGCAAGTAGCAAAATCACGCTTCACTGATATCTTTGGTTTTTCATAGTCTTAATTTACTTCATCAGCCTGTTAGGCACAAAGCGGGACTCTTCCACCAATGGGCTGGAAAATACGAAATCAAAAGATTCTCATCGAACAATATCATGGGGTCTTTAAAAATCTCACACTGTCTAAAATCAGAGGAATTTGTCATAACCTGTGTTTACTAAATTAACATTCAAGACTTGCATAAAAATTGTCACCGTTTCCTCCATCCAGGTACATGATTACCTAAGAAGTAAGCTCTGCTCGCTGTATGAGAATGACTGCATCTTCGATAAATTTGAATGTGTTTGGAATGGATCAGACAGGTCAGTTTATTTTGATACACATAATTGTCTTATTGTGAATGGTAAATCGGTGCAGTTATTCAAAAGAAAAATATTGATCTAATTATAATAAAGATATTTCATTTTGTTCTATTTCCAGCGTGATCATGACTGGTTCCTACAACAACTTCTTCCGAATGTTCGACCGTAATACGAAGCGTGATGTGACACTGGAGGCGTCCCGGGAGAACAGCAAGCCTCGGGCAATTCTGAAACCTCGTAAGGTGTGTGTGGGCGGAAAGCGCCGCAAAGACGAAATCAGTGTGGACAGCCTGGACTTCAGCAAGAAAATTCTCCACACCGCCTGGCATCCTTCCGAGAACATCATTGCTGTGGCAGCCACCAATAACCTTTACATATTCCAGGATAAGGTCAACTAGCACAACTGTACCACCTCCACATGTTCCAGAGAAGAGAAAGAAAGAGGAAAAAAACGCTGTAGCCCAGCAGGATATTCCAGGGTGTGTTTTGTGATGAGAAACATGAAGTTACCTATGATGTAGGCAGAAGTATGAACAGATTGTGCTGGGTAAGAAGGCCATGTTGTGCTAGGATGCTGCCAGACTTTCACAAACAAGAAGCATCCTGCCCTGCACAATCATTCTTCCTCTATTAAGTACCTGCATTTCCTCTTCCATAAACTCGTTTATTTATCGTATTTATTCATTTCTCTGCTGGAAGGAAATGCCTGACTCTTTAAATCTGGATAAATGTGCATTTTCATTGCAATGACAAAGAATAAAGAATCTTTAATAAGGCAAAAACAAACCGTGAATAAGACGGGCCTCCGCTGACATCCTGGCATCAAAAACAAAGGGGTGCCTTTACAAAAAACAATGAATTTTCATTCCCTTTGAAACACAGTGCTCTCCAACTTCCTCAGAAGTGTCTGACTGATCCGTAACAGACTAAGAATGTGACACTGCGATGATTGTAGTGTTGAGACAAACAATCTGTGGATGGAATCGCAGTATTTAGTATCCTGATTGGTCCTCTTGAAAGGAGCTCTGAAGTAAAAGTCAATCCCATTGGTCATGTTTTGTCAGTCCATGTTGTCCTCTTATTTTGATGTAAGTAACCATTAACAAGCTGTGGTGCCTTCTTTTCGTATGTGGGTACTTGGGTGGCAGACGGGGTGGTGGG
>RJVU01021200.1:2499743-2554741 GCA_003731715.1 Anabarilius grahami | reverse complement strand
ATATATATATATATATATATATATATATGAATAATGTAAATATATAAATAAAAATAATCAAATGTTAAACAAATAAAATCTATACAGTGGGGTCTAAAAATGTAAGACCACAATAGAAATCTGGGATTCTAAATCTAACTTAAATCCCAAAATAAATTAAGTTGCTGATAATGTAATAAAAATATATTTATACCAAATACAGTGTTAATACGCCTGATATAACTTTATACAACCACTAGTGAATATTTTCCAATTTTCCATATTATTGTATGAGATATTCAAACTGGCATCATGACATTAAGCCCTACTTGAACACTTTTATTACCATATCAGACATGAGTGCTTTAAAATGCTGGACGGCCTCCTCCCTCTTGTGTTGCTCTCTCTCACGGTCAATCTCTTTGGTTTGCTCCGAGCGGAATCTCTGCACCATCCGCTCTCTTTCCCTCAGACTGGCCTCTATCCGGGCCTGTTTCTCTAACTCTTTCTCTTTCTCAGAGTTTGGATTCTGGGGGAGAATCAAGATCAATGATCAGAAAAAAATCCACAACAGAAGAAATTACATTCATCGCCAGACCCAAAGTAAATGCTTATAAATGTTGTGAAGTGAAATGAAGAGTATTGAGTTGTCAGTACATGTTAGTTATTACAAATGTCTTTTATCCATTCTGTAAAAGTACTTATGCTCTAAAGCATCTCTGAATGGTAGTTTTCACTTATTGTCTACAAAATAACAGGGTTGGGCTGGCATCAAGCATGGTATAAAGTGAAGCTGCTTCTCTAACCTTGGCAAGACGCTCCACGTAGTTCTTAAAGAGTTCCTCTCGAACTGCAGAGGTTTCCACAGCCTTGTAACGAGGGTCAGTCTCCATCTTTTCCTTCACTTTGCTCCAGCGCTGCTGACCATCCACATGGTAATCTGACAGGAGCTCAAAAAAGTCTTGCTTGACCTTAAAGAAAACCATAGAAACATGTATAGGGTAATGGTGCTTAAGGCATAGTTCTTTTTTGTTCTTTGCTTGCTGGTAAAAATAAGTTTGAAATACCTGAGCAGAGGTATGTTTACCAACATCCCGACGTCACCCATGCTGCTGTGAGCAGCACTGAGATGAATATGTAAATATGTGCTACGCCAGCGTGTTCTCAAGTGTTCATGTTTTTACTTGCATCTGACCTCAACGGACTGAACAGAAGAAACGAACTGAAGAAGATTTCCATGTCAAAGAAGGTGGAGCCCCAGAGCACCAAAATCACATCAATTTATTCTTTGAAAAGTATATCGGGGGCTATAGTGGTTCAATTTCAAGAGATAAGGTTTTGGTAGGGTTGCAGTTTTTAGAATCCCAAATAAGACAATCCATGACCTATTTCCATTGTACTATTGCCACCAAATAACTATATATGATTTTTAAAAGTTGCTTCATTAATAGGTTATTTTTCAAAATTACTCCAAGCCCAACAAACCCCAACAAAAGTATACTATGGTGGCCTGATTTTGGCCAACTATGACACAGTGGGTAATGGACATGTCCACAATAAGTGTACGGGCATGCAGGTTTGATTATGGCTTGTGTAGATCTAGGCTGGTAGGCAAAAGGACTGTGGTTTAAATCCCACATGGGATGACAACTTATTATCATCCACCACAATTGAACTGTTAAAAATGGAAAGCCTGTTAAAGGATTACTTGCATTACTTGTGTAATATTTTGTTGGAGACTGAGACATTTTCAGTACTTCTAAATTATACCTTTACATATATCCAAGGCCAGTGATTAATGAGTCACTGCTGCCAACCGGCAACTGCAGTAGCCCAAAAAATGTGACTAAAATGACATCTGATCATTAGCCGCGTTTCCACCGCAGGAACTTTCCCCAGGAACTAGGAACTTTGGGGTGGTACTCGATGTGTTTCGACCGCAGGGACCATAGTCTAAATGAAGTTCCGGGTAAAAATGTCCCCCTAAAAAAGTCCCTGTTCTCGAGGCAGTACTTTTTCAAAGTTCGGGAACTTTTGGGGGTGGAACTTGGGCACTGAACATGCTGATTGGTTGAGTTCATGCAGCATTTTGATTGGTTGACTCCAAGCTGCTTTTATTTCAACCACCATTTTTAAAGGTCTGTTGCAGTGCATGCAGTAAGAGTTGTTTGCTATTTGAATCAAATATGGAGTTTAAAAAAACAAGACAGATGGACCTACGATGAGGTTCAAGCTTTATAAAGATTATATGTGGAGGGCGAAATCCAGCGGACACTGGAAAGTCGCACGCAGTCCTATGTCACCGGACTAATTTGCCTAAAAAGTTCCTGGGACAAATTGTTCCGGGTAATTTCGGTGGAAACGCGGCTATTGTTAATACAGTTTGATAATCACAGAATTAGATGGGCATCCTCTGGTGAACCCCACCTGGTGAACACTCCCTCCTAACCTATGGCCCCCCCACACAGGTGACATTTCACTGGCATTAATGTTTGATGGCTGACCTTTAGCTGCCGAAGGCAATCAGTCCACACTTTCTGCACTTAACCCTAGCCACAGAGACAGTGAGTGTTCAGACCAATCGCCAGGGTAGATTACAGCTCATGAACAACTAACAGACACTCGCAGTCTCTTAGTCTCAGCCAACGAGTGCATTCATCTGTGAACATGCAGTGTTTTAAAAAGTTACCAAGAGATATTCAAAGTGTGATGTTTTGGTAGATGGTCCTATTTTTCCTTTGTGTACCCATTGAGCACTTGTTTCTATTGTATTAAATGTCAGTAAAATAACAAGGCCCACTTCTGAATGTTTAATAAGACTGACATCTTTCAGTAAAATAATGTAACAGTTGTGTATTAACTTTAGCTCCTCACCTTCTCCCCACGGTTCTTTGAGTTCTCTTTCTCCTTCTTTCTGAAGGCTGTCATAAATTCTGTAAAAATGGCTTCTCTGTCTTTCATCTTTTCAACAGCCTTAAAGCGTGAATCCCTGGCATGTTTGGCAGCAAACTCACTGAACGTTGTTCTGTGAAGAGAAAAAAGTGGTCCTTGTTATGTTATGTATTTAGCATATGTACAATCATTGCAATGCAAAAGAAGGATGGGCTCCCTTCCCTCCGAGTCTGGTTCTTCTCAAAGTTTTTTCTTTCCACTACCTAAACATTTTTCCTTGCCACAGTCGCCTTTGACATACTCTCAGAGGCTTTAAGGAACGATTTTCCTTAAGTTTTACCAAGTTGTTTTGAAATAACAGCTTGTGAAAAGAGCTACACAAAAATAAAAACAACAACTTTGATGCTGTGGTAAAACTGAGCCCTTATCGGGTTAACATTGAATTAAGATTGCCAATCTTTGGTATATAAGATTTTTTTTTTTTAAGTTATTAATACTTTTATTCAGCAAGGATGCATTAAACTGATCAAAAGTGACAGTTAAGTCTTTTACATTATTATAAAGATATCTATTTCAAATGAATGTTCTTTAGAACATTCTATTCATTAAGGAATCCTGAAAAAAAAAAAAAAAAGTTTCCACAAACAAATTAAAGGATTAGTTCACTTTCAAATGAAAATTACCCCAAGCTTTACTCTAGAAATATTAATAAATATCCTGACGCATCAGAGCTCAATAATGGCAGTGAACAGGGGTCACGAGTATGAGCTGAAGAAAGTGCTTCAATCCACATCCATCATAAACGTACTCCACACGGCTCCGGGGGGTTAACAAAGGCCTTCTGAAGCGAAGCGATGCGATTGTGTAAAAAAATATCCATATTTAACAAGTTATGAAGTAAAATATCTAGCTTCCACCAGACCGCCTTCCATATTCTACTTACAAAGAAAGTGTAAAACTCTCGCAGTTCAAAAAGCTTACATTATGTCCTACACCTTCCCTATTCAACTTACAGAAAAAGTTAACTGTAAGTTGTTCCATTTATTATTTTTTTTTTTTTTTAAATACGGAAGGCGGTCTGGTGGAAGCTAGATATTTTACTTCATAACTAGTTAAATATGGATATCTTTTTACATAAACGCATCGCTTCGCTTCAGAAGGCCTTTTTTAACCCCCCGGAGCAGTGTACGGAGTACGTTTATGATGGATGGATGTGGATGGATGCACTTTCTTCAGCTCATACTTGTTGATCCCGCTCACTGCCATTATAAAGCTTGGATGCGATATTTATGAATATATCTCCGATTGTGTTCATCAGAAAGAAGAAAGTCATATACACCTTGGATGGCTTGAGGGGGAGTAAACCTTGGGGTAATTTTCATTTGAAAGTGAACTAATCCTTTCATTTTTTTTAATATTTTTTAACTGTCTTCAAAAATGATAATGAGAAAGGTTTCCTAAGCACCATATTAGAATGATTTCAATAGAAAAATTAAATTGTAATATTTTCAAAATATTACTGTTTTGGATCAAATAAATGCACCCTTGAGCATAAGAGACTACCAAAACATAAAAAAAAAAAAACCTTGCCAACCCAAACGTTTGAACGGATTTAGTCAATAATTGTGATTAATTCAAAAACATATTATGGCAGACAAAAACATTAAATAGACAAACAACTTGAACGCAGTTCACATAGGACATGTTCTTGTATTCTGCTTATGCTATTTTGTAATTATTTGTCTATGTAAGCATGCAGACAGCTGCCCACTGCTCTGCAAATTTCTAAGATGCCACGCAAAGCCCAACATTTTAAAATATAAAACCTTCTTGGTTCCAATTTAAGGTCTTTATCAGAAAAAAAACAACACCACAAAAGTGCACAATGATATTAACAACATTGGCAAATTAGTTTTATCCTAACGGTGTACTGTTTACCTGACCCCAAGTTTAGCTTCCTCCATCATTTTCCTGAAGTCATCTTTGACCTGCATGATTTTATTCTTTTTCTCTTTCCTCTCCTCTTCAGCACGCGTCTTCACATACTGATCGAACACCTGCAGAAAGGACAGTGGCATGAGATGAGTGGGCAAATGTACAATACTGATATGAACCAGTTTTCACATTGTGGATATGGTAATGACCAAATACAGTGGAGTGTGTACCTGTTTCCTCTCTTTGGGATTGAGCAGTAGATAACGTGGATCAAATACAATCTTGTGAAGCTCCTTATCCCAGGTAGAGAATGCAGAGACCTGAAAAGTGTAGAGAGATGGAGAAAAAAAAAGTCACAGAGCCATTTCAACCCCCCTTCCTCTTAATTAGGGCCATTATAACAAGAAGAGAGCGTTCAGTAGGTGAGCCCCTCTGAGCATGTCCCCCTCCTGTAGCGCTGGAGTCAGGGTGTGTGAGCCCACTGCTTTTCATCCTCCATCCCACCATCCCTAATGAATGACACAAGCCCAACAGGTGGTCCTCAGCTTCCTTCTCTCAGCCTCCAACCCTTTCTTTTCCCACCATGCTAATTGGCGCAATGAGAGAGGTGTAATTAGATGGGGGGTGAACAGGCAGCTCGTCTATTGGAGTGATGACTATATGCTGCTGTACGGCACCTCTCAGACATGTGGGGGTCCGAGGATGAGGAGGAGAAGAGGGGAGGAAGGGGTCTTGCCTTGATGATGAGACCCTTTGACTGCAAATGTGCCTTTCATCTTTGGCATAGGACGGTGTGGCAAAGGGCAGATAGCTCTCTACTACAGACTTGAAGGGATCTCCATTACATAAATGACATATGCGTTTATCCATATTTCATAGTAGAAACATCAAATCTGTTGCCAAGAGGGGGGGGGAGATGTGAGCCTCCACTGATCAGTGCTTCTCTGATCACCAGAAAATGTCAGGTGAGTATTTTAATGAGGACTGAAGCTTAAAACAAATGATGGGTTTAACCTTTCAGACCAGAAAATAAATATATAAACCACACTGCATGAATCGCGCCCAGCCAAATCTTTCGTTATGAAATATCTCAGGCATTAGCTAAACAGTTTGTGCTGATTTCTAAGTATATCAGTATTTCATAACATATTTAATCTGTATTTAAATCAACTGGATTTAAGTGAGTTTAGAAAAAGCCCTAAATATAATATTTGAGGAGTAAAAGTTCTGCCTTGTAAGCGTTGTTACGAGCAGAATGATCTCACATGATTCATGTTACACTTATGAAAAAAAAGACACTCTCAAAAGTTTGGGGTTGGTAAGATTTATTTTTATGAAATCTTTTTATGAGTCTCTTATGCTCACTAAGGCTGCAATTATTTGAAAAAAATAAAGTAAAACTATTTATTTAAAAAATACAGTAAAAACAGAATATTAAGACTTTGAATATTATAATACAATTTTCAAATTTTCTATCTGAATATATTGTAAAATATATTATGATAGAATAGAAAGTTCAAAGAACAGCTTTTATGTGTAGCATTATAAATGTCTTTACTGTCACTTTTGATCAATGTAATGCATATCAAGTATCAAGTGTATATATTGGTGTATATATTACTTACTGTGCTTGTATAATTAAATTGTAAATATGTCTTACCCCCCGCTCAAGCAGCATGTCTTTAAACTGACTCATCCGAGCTTCCTGAGGTACCACGGCTCTCTCGCGCGCTGCCTTCAGCTCAGCCTCCATGGCTGCCTCCTTTTCTGAGTCGACCTCCTTCTTCTCCTCTATCCTAAAACACAAAACAACTAATTAGCCAGAAGACATGCATTTGAGCATAAACAGGCCTATTCACATCAAGCCTGAATTTTCAGCATGAAAAACATGCACAAGATGTCTTTGACTTCCTTCACACTGAGTCAATAATATCATAATAATCTGCTGTCTTTGTTAGAGACTAGACATTTTTTAATTGTTCAGATGTGGAACAAAATATTCTGGTATCACATTTTTTTTTTTTTTAGAAAATGATGACAATTTGGCATCTGACAGTTTTGACGTGAAAAAAAAAGAATTTTTTAATATTTTATATTCATTTAATTTGTATTTGACGATGTGCTGGGAGACTAAGTATGCAATTTCCTCTGACGTGGAACCTTAAAGTCAACACAAAGTCAAAACCAACCCTGTTTACTTTCTTGATACAAGTTTATGGGCCTATACCATAAAGGAGGTTTAGGTGGATAGCCAGGTATGTTTCAGTTTAGTTTGTGCCAACCCTGGGTTTTAGGCACCATGAAAGTGGCCTGGCTTTTAAGCGCCGTTCATAGCCATAGTAACTCACGCTCCACCACTAACCTGCTGGTTATGTTCTGGGTAAGAGATCTCAAACTAAAATTGGATCAATCAGCTGTGAGGAAAGTGACATCTCTACCATAAAAGTCACTCCCCCAGTTTCTCTAGCTCCAAAATAAAGGTCACTACTCACTACATAGTAAAAGACTTTTAAATACAAAATTGTCTGGCATTTAGAGAGGAGTATTCAACTTACAAAGAAAATGTAAAGCCTCTCGCAGTTCAAAACGCTTATGCTACGTACTAGGCCTTCTGTATTCAACTTACGAAAAAAGCGTAACTGACCCAACATCAGTTATGCTTTTTTCATAAGTTGAATACGGAAGGCTTTTATTAACCCCCTGGAGCCGTGTGGAGTACGTTTATAATGGATGGATGCACTTTCTTGAGCTTCATACTCGTTGGTCCCGTTCACTGCCATTAAAAAGCTTGGATGCGTCAGGATGTTTATTAATATAACTCTGATTGTGTTCAACAGAAAGAAGAAAGTCATAAACATAGGATGGCTTGAGGGTGAGTAAAGCTTGGGGTAATTTTCATTTTAAAGTGAACTAATCCTTTAAACATTTAGTTTAAATAAACAAATGTATACAGATAATATGTTATATAAATAAGATTTGGAATCGGTAGATAAAGCTTTAAAAATGACTACATGAGCGCTTACATGTCCAAGTCTTTGTATACCTATATACTGTATACTGTGTATAATATTAATTATATAAATTTCTAAAGATATTTTCTTCTTGCTGTATGAATGCATTTATTTACTTCATATTCTTTAATCTCTTAATCTTCGGCAGAAGAGAGAAATTAATCTTGCTGCTTCTCTCACGAAAAGTGAATCGCATTATCTCTATGTTTTAAGGCATGTGATTGGCTGTTCACTACTGATGTCGCACTTTCATGTGCACATGCTCCATGAACACAGGATCAAAGCCTGAGTTGCCACAGAAAGATGATGATCAGCGTCATGGTACCAACAAAGCCTGACTGAACTGGTTTGGTAGTCTCAAATTGAACAAACCCCGAGTTAGTTCAACTAACATCATGGTATAGGGCCCTGGTCTCATTTGCGCATGATTTTATCAAGCAGAGAATAAAATATAGAAAAAATCCTCACTTTCGTTTCTTGGCCTTACTGGGTTCATCCTCAGGTGTGTCTTCTGCAACAGCAAACTCCTGTTCCTCTTTAGCCAGCACTGTGTCACAGGAAACACACAAACATGCAACAGAAGGTTTAGACAGCTATTAACAAGCTGTTGAATGAGTCAGACATGGATATAGAACGCTTCATGCTCACAGCTGACATACAGGAGTTTTTCCCCACTTTAGACAACAGTGGTGTACCACAGACACACTAATTTAGAAAGGTCTCACTTTTGCAAAATATTAAATATCAAATTTGTTCTTATTGACTTATTTTGTCAATTACTTGATGCTGGAAACTTGGTGCATTGAACATGGTTTAGATACAGTGTTCTTTTAATTTTCTATAGATGTTTGATAATAAATACATGAATAATAATCTGTCATTTCTATGAAAAAAAAAATGAAAAAAACTTGATAGGAGAGATATGTACACATTAGTTTCTATGGAGAAGACTTTTACCCATTTTGTGGCTGTTGTCAAGGCCTCTTTTGTGCGGAGGTTCCTGAATAGCTTTATCTACATCAACCCGTCCCACCAGCTCCTCCGGTCGCTCCCACATGGACAGACGTGTGGTGGGATTATAATAGAACACCCGCTCGTCGCCCGTCCATACCACGCACCTGGCGCATAAGCATTGGGTACAGGTCAATCTAATACAAAGAGCCAACATTCAAGAGCTCCAACTATATCATTTGGCATTTAACTGTTTGTGAACTCATTTTGAGGATGATTTACAAATAATAAAACCTTTGTATATTTAAAGTTGTTGATCTGATTTGTGTGAATCAAATAAATCTGTTTTGAGTAAACAGGCATGAGCGGTTGCCTACCATGGCGTGCCAGGAATGGGTGTTGTTGCAACGGGCTTTGCTTTTTTCGCTGCCTTCTGTTCCTCTGTCATGTCTTCGTCTTTCAGCTCCTAAGAGTAATACAAAGATGATGTCAGAATCTCTTGTTTATACAAAACAATTTAGAAAACTAGGCATGTTACCAACCTCTTTCTGCTCTTTTGGTGGGTCGATTTTTGGGCTTCCATCTTCCATGTCCATGATTTCAGCATCAATCATGTCAATAGCTGCATCCTTGATCTTCTCACTCTCTTTTTCTGTTATGGGAACATGGAGATAAGCAATTGTCAAATCTCATAAAAGACTCAAAAAACTTTATTCAAGAAAACAGACTATAACTAATGTGTTCAAATGATATTTGCTAGCTAAGACATTTCAGCACTGATCTTCAACCCCATATTTAACAGGTGCTTTAACAATGCTAGCACAAAACGTTTCTTTAAAACAAAAAGATTTGAAAAAGAAAATGTCAATAGTATTAGTTTTTTTTTTTTCAAGTCACACCAAGGGTGATTGCCTCATGTTTTTGGATGCATTTACACTTGCACAAAAACTCCTATTTTTTTTTACTCACATCTGACACAGATTGGATATTGTTTTACACATGCAAACACATAAATCCATGCGAGATCCGATTTTTCCATATCCTTTCAGAGCCACTTCCAAATGTGGTTTTAAATCAGATACATATCCAATATCTGGACTTCAAACAACTTTTTTTCACTTCAGAATTCTATATCTACCAACTCATAAATAAAATAATTACCAAAAACTATTGTTATTTTTATCCATTCAGTCAAATTTTCTGCTGCAAACATCAATGACACCTTTTAGTGATCAAGGTATAAGTGGGATATTTACATATTAGGATTTAAAGTAAAAAAAAAAAAACACCTGATTTTTATACAAGGACATTCATTACCTGAGGGTCAACCGTGTCACTACAATTGATCACCAATGGAATCATTCTAGTTTGGTCGGAGATTAATGTAAACACCAATATTGGATACAAGTCATGTCTTCAATGAATGTAAACAGACGGAACCAAAAAAAAATAAAAAATCAGACATGATCAAAAGATCAGATCTGTGTTAAAACTTGCAGTGTAAATACAGCCTTTGTCCCGGTCTCTAACCTGTCTCTTTGAGCTCTTCTGGTTTGTCCCAGGTAGTCTCCTGTGTGTGTTTATTGTAGTAATAGGACTTTCCCTCTGGGGTTTTAAACTCAGTCCAGTCGGATGTGCACAGAGATCCAGGCAGTCCTGAGGGCCCAGCCATCGCCATTTGAGGGGGCATCATGGGTACTAAAGGAGGTGCCATGCCATGGAGCATACCTTGATATNCATACACAAAAAAAGAAGGGGGGGTGGGGGGGTTAAAAAAAGAAGAAAAAAAGAAAAAAAGGGGTGATGTCAGAATTGGAAAAAAAAAGATTATTTAGCCATTATACAATATGTGTTGGATGATTTAATTACTTCAAAACATATAAACAAAATTTGAAACATTAAATTAAATACGAGAATAAGGCATGCAAAGACAATACCACCACAATATCACATTAAAACCATCAAAGAAAAAAGGGACACAAGGTAGGAACACATTTACAACAAATCAAAACACTGTTTTATCTGAATTTCTGAATTTATTATCTCTGTTACTACCTACAACTCAACTGTAACTGTTAAATGTTTTCACAGGGGGAAGAAATTATCTACTCCAACTACGTAAATTGTTAAGTCAAAAACAAGTCATAAAAGTGGCATGATGTTAAAAGAATGTCTCATTTGTAAGAAACAGAGGGGCCTCTAATCTGAAATAATTACATTGAAAGAAAGCATAGAGATGCACAACAGTTACTAACATGCCATAACGGGGAAGGAATTACCGTTTTTGGTAGGAGAGATAGTCTTTACATAGGGACAGCTGACTATCTGCATCATTGCTACACCTGAAAGAGCGTATAAGCAAGCACAGAGTGTTGGACAAAACACAAACATACGTCATCTACTGCTTCTAGGTGTCAGGAGAATAAATGCTAGATCATTTATGATGAAAATACTACAGTATTATCTTAAATTGCTAATTGATCTATATTTAACTCAATTTAGGCAATAATGTCAGCCTATGTTGCTTGGCAACAACTGCACATGAAAATGGCAGATTACTGCCATCTATAGAACACTGAACATCACTTCTGCAACCCTAAGACTTTGATGCAGTAGTTAAGACTGTATTTATCACTTATTATTATATATTTATTACAATAGAGCTTGCTTTGCTTTGAGGAATCATCTTCTACATCATACAGTTTCATTAAAGAGGTTAGTTAACTGTCATCCAATAAGCATACAGGAAAAACAAGGGCATCTTTTCAACTCTACAGGTTCCTGTCAAACTACAGACATGCCCTGGATAGTAAGAAGAAGACAGAAAGACAAGGAACAGAGGAGAGAAAGGCAGTTGCATTCAGAGCATACTAAAGCTGAAGAATTCTTAAAAGGGATAGTTCACCCTAAAATGAAAAAGTCATCATTTACTCTCCCTGGTGTTGTTCTAAAACTGTATGCCCTTCTGTCTTTTATGGACCACAAAAGGAGAATTTTTAAGAAAGTTTTTCTTTGCATTGATTTCTCACAACTTGTGTGCAATTTCTGGATGAGACGGAGCTAAAGAAGTCTCACCAACCTGCACAACGTGTAGCCGTGCACAGAAGACCAAAGGCCAAGGTCTTGAATTTTGTTAAATATTACATTAAATTTTGGTTTGTTTTTCAACAAACCCTATCGTATATCCCCAGAACACTTGGAATATACGGCACGTATCTCATGAGATAATTCTGTGATAATTTTGCGTCTTTTTTAAAAAGCTTGATGCTGGTCGCTATTCATTCATTATTGGGACGAGTGTGACCTTTTGTGGTCCATTAAACAAAGAAGGGCATACAGCATTAGAACAACACCATGGTGAATAAATGACTAAGGGGCCATTTACACAACACCATTTTAAACTGTATTTTGGCTGTTCATTTACATGACAGCAGCATTTTGGGGGCCTGAAAATGTAAACTTTCGAAAACTGGTTTCAATGTGCAAGTCTTTGAAAACTATACAGTTACTGTCTCCGTGTAAACTACAAAAACGCGAATTTGTGAAACTGCTGACATCATGCGTGTTCAGTCTATAAGCGCAAAGTGATTCTTGACAAAGTGACATCGCCAACTACTGGCCGGGCATGAGTAATGCAGTGTTTTTAATAGTTTTCGCAGATCTGTGTGAATGGGAATCGGTTTGACAATGTCGTCGTCCGTACGCGAAAAAAGCAAAGGAAAAAGTTTTCCATTTTTAGTACATAATTGTCATGTAAACATACCCTTAATTTTCATTTTAGGGTGAACTCTCTCTTTAACAGGGTACAATTGATTCAACAAGTCCAAATGTCAGACTTACCAGGCAATGGAATGGGCATGGCAGGCAGGGGCACTCTAAAGGGTGGCACCATGACAGGAGGGAATCCTGGCATTGGAGCCGCAGGCTGTGGTACAGTATGGGGCAATGCCACCGGCAGAGGTGGTGGTCCTGTAGTCATGGCAACCGTAACCGTTGTTGGATTGACAGCTGCTATTGGGGTTGCCATGGCACTGGGGGCTGTGGTTACAACTGACGGCATTTCCACTACATCAGAGGCTACAGTGCAAACAATTGGGTACAGAATGATAACACTTGATTTACTTCTGATATCAAAACAAAATAAATAAACAATTGCTGAGCTGATTTAAAAAAAAAATTCGGCAAAAACCAACAGACATCAATGAAACAAAAAGTTTCTGAACAGATGACAGAAAAAATTATAAATATTCATATTTAACCCAAAGTATACTTAGTTTTATTTTTTACATGTATGCTTACCAGACGCGATGCGATAACATTTCAGCGACAAGCAACATGACTATAAGAAGAAAATCAAAAACCAAAGCCAATCCTTATCAAAAGCAGTACATAATACTAGTACTGGGGGTACACGTTGCGGTGTCTTTTCTGGTTAGGACACTGTGTATGTTGGACGTGAACATAGCTTGACACATGCACTCTAGAAAGTTTTATCCCTATTACGCGCACTGTAAGCATACACTAGCTTACTTGTAAAAACCACAGTATACTTTGGGCTTTCACTGGAATGACATTTACCTGATACAGGTGTTGGGAGGAGAGGTGAGGCTGCTGTGATGCTGGGAGAAGAGGTGGAGCTCATGGATGTGGAGAGGCTCTGGGAGGTGTGTGTGGCTGTAGTGCTGTTGATTGCAGCTGGGATGCTGACAGATGGACCGGGCCCAGTGGAACCTCCACTGGCTGCTGCCGCCACCGCCGCTGCCTGGCTCAGCATCATTGGTCCCAGCTCAGCCTGCTGGATCACCTTCACGCCTTCAGGCTTTGTCCAGGACGACTCCCTTGTACGTGCATTGTAATAATACACCTGAATAGAGAATAAAAGCATGCAGAAGAAACATGTCTTATAAACAAAGCCACGGCGCTGTATGGACAGGTCAGTGTGCTCCACCTCGGGGGGAGAAGGGGCACTACAATAAGCGGCGAGGAAAACATCTACTCTGGCAAGCATACTACGTGGTTAACTTAAGTCAAGTGACTTCTACTTGTGTGATGATCATGTGACTGTAGCAGATGTATATTTGCCAGAGTTACCTACTGTGTATTTACAACTGAGGATGTTGTTTGGATGAACACCGAAACGTCGTCGACTTGTTTTTATGTAGTCCAGTGACTTTTAATAAAGAGTTTGTTAGAACATTTTATTACCTGGATGTTTTAGACGTCATGAATCTACATAGACAGATTGCAGAAGAGGACTTTAGATCAAACTGTGTGCACTGTAAAGAAAGTAACAAAGTATTTGTTTATACTATCATCTAAGTGCATCAAGCGAAAAGACTAACAATGCAACAGTGCACTGCGTTTGCAATTTGGCTGGGTAAATAAAAGGCATCATGAACTCCAGAAATCCATTATGCAATATCTAATTGATTATGCATTCATTTCTTATACAAATACAATTACTAAGTGATTATAGTTTATATAGTTATAAATATGTATATTTGTCAAACAAAAACGCATCGCTTCGCTTCAGAAGGCCTTTATTAAACCCCTGGAGCCATATGGATTACTTTTATGATGGATGGATGTGCTTTTTTGGGCTTCAAAATCTTGGTTACTGTTCACTCCCATTATAAAGCCTGGAAGAGCCAGAATATTTTTTAATATAACACTGATTGAGTTTGACTTAAAATAAGAAAGGATGGCTTGAGGGTAAGTAAATTATGGGATCATTTTGGGGTGAACTAACCCTTTAAGCATATTTATATAAAAATATTATTACACACACACACACACACACACACATATATATATATATATTAAAAAAAACATACACTACTACTCTTCAAAAGTTTTGGGTCAGTGAGAATNTTTAAAAAAAAAAAAAGAAATTAAAAATAAAAAAAAAAAAAAAAAAAAAAAACACGATTTAAATTGAATGTTGTTCTTTTGATCTTTTTATTAATTTTGAACAGTTTTCAGCATTTATATTAATCAATTAAATGTTTCTTGAGCCTAAATTTAGCATATTAAAATAATTTCAGAAAGATCATATCATGTGACACTGAAGACTGGAGTAATGGCTGCTGAATTCAGCTTTGACATCAAAGAAATAAATTACTTTTTTAAATACATTAAAGGGGACCTATTATGCTCTATTTTACAAGATGTAAAATAAGTCTCTGATGTCCCCAGAGTGTGTATGAAGTTTTAGCTCAAAATACCCTACAGATATTTTTTTATAGCATGTTAAAATTGCCACTTTTTGGGGTTGAGCAAAAACGAGCCGTTTCAGTGTGTGCCCTTTAAATGCAAATGAGCTGCTGCACTCAGCCTAAGAGGGCGGAGCTTCAAGAGCTCATTCTCTGGTGTCAGGAGTCAGTCAGGACACACTATAATGTCAGAAACCGCAAATATATGCTGCATTGAGATAGAACAGATACAGTTTAATTCAATTACGGTTATAATTTATATTGTCTTCTACCAACTAGCATAATCTCAGTCTATGTCTTAACAGTGAAAAGACTGAGATTATGCTAGTTGGTACACCCCACCAACTACGCAAAGCTGGGTCAGCCAAGCTAACTCTTGACGGTTCAAATGTGGAGTTTCAATCTAAATTGAGGAATCTTGGGGTAATTTTTGATGCCAATTTAACGTTTGAGCCACATATCAACAATACTGTTAAAACTTCTTTCTTCCATCTCAGAAATATTGCCAGATTGCGCCCAATGCTGTCGTTTACTATTGCTGAGAGACTGATCAACACTTTTGTGTTTTCACGTATTGATTACTGTAATGCCTTGTTGGCTGGGGTGTCAAAAGCTACCTTAAACAAACTGCAGGTTGTGCAAAATTCGGCTGCCAGAATTCTTACTAGAACTAAGTTAAGAGATCATATTACTCCCGTATTGGAGTCTTTGCATTGGCTCCCCGTTAGGTTTAGGGTTGATTTTAAAATTTTGATGCTTACCTACAAGGCCTTACATGGGTTGGCACCTCAATATTTGACCGAGCTTTTAATTCCCTATACTCCAACCCGTGACCTTCTGAAACTGGTATTTTAACTGTTCCCTTAACTCGTTTAAGATTGATGGGAGATAGGGCTTTTTCTTCATTAGCTCCAAAAATTTGGAATTCTTTACCAATTGAGATAAGGCAAGCTAAATCTCTTGGCATTTTTAAATCTCTGCTTAAAACTCATTTTTTTTAGGGTAGCTTTTAATTGAATCATTTTTTTCTTTGTGCTTATTTTCTTTTTGTTGTTTTAATTTTAATCTTTATATTATGTGGTGTATCTTTGTTGTTTTACTTGTTTTTGTAAAGCGCTTTGAGATGTACATTTAAAGGCGCTATAGAAAATAAAGGTTATTATTATTATTATTATTCCACTATATTAGTACAAGCCTGTTGTACCGGACCCCGTCCAAATGATGGCCAAATCTTTACAGATGAGTTTAATGACATTTATTGTACTTCACACAAAAGATGAAGCGTCCGTTTTCACTCTAGAAAATCACTGTAAGAGCTTATTAAAACTGTGCAAGTGTGCATTAAAATATTATCCATAAACTCTCTCTCTCTCCCTTGCATTATCATCAACATACACAGCGAATTACACAGAAACACTCGTTACAACAAATATATGCTTAATAAACTGGTAAACTTTATATCCGTAAATCAACTCCGATGGACTGCAATAAAGTGCTCTCACCTTCATTATTGCCATATCCAGTATCACTCTGGAGGCTGTAAACTGGATCACAAACAGTTTACTGATCTATCGTTGAGTAACAACTTTTTAGCACAACCTCTGTTTTGTATTGTCCCTTTGTATTGACATTCCTTCAAAAAGCAGTCCAGTGTGAAATGATTCACGCAGACATAAATTAATTTCGATAGAGTTGAGGGAGCATTTTTTTCGAAAACAAAATGAATCCACCTCGTCTTCAGTGGCTCAGATTTAGGGAGTAAATGGAGATACCTATGTGGATTAATCCATCCAGCTACAGAACACCTAAAACGCTTGGGAGACATTCTCGTCAGTGCAGCAATGGCAGACTGTGCACAACTGGCTGTGAACTTGCACAGGGCGGTTCTATGTTAAAATGGCAGTGTCTGTCAACATTCGTAGGCGGGGCCTGTGGCTAATGTGACATCACACTGGAAACGGCTTGTTCTGAGACACTGCTTATGATTTATGGGGATAAAAAAAAAAAAAAAAGGAGTGGTTGGATTTTTATCATTATAGGGTGGTTGTGTACACACACTGCCAACACACATTTATGTCCAAACACCATGCAAAAGTGAATTTTGCATAATAGGTCCCCTTTTAAATAGAAAAAAAAAGAAGGTATTTTAAAGTCTTGAAAAACATATCTTTCTGACCCCATACCTCTGAATGGTAGTGTTTAGGATATAACTATAATCCAAATCTAATGTTGTCAGAACAAATTTTGCTCTCTTAAACAAAAAAGAAATAGCAAGATTATAACTCTCCATATGAAATGAATTTAAAACACAAGCCACCTTGCTTTTGGGAATCAACAGTGTCTTTCAGTCCACTAAGAATGAGAAGCTATACCTTTCCTTCTGAACTCTTATTCTCCACCCAGATCTCTTCTGTAGATGGCAGGGAAGGAGGAGCAGAAGTAGGAGCAGGAGAGGCTGTAGGCGGTATTCCTGGAGGGAAAATCATGCCAGGTGGAGGTGGCATGGATCCTCCGGGTGGAGGCATAAACGGGGGTCTCTTGAAGTGAAAGACATAGATGTCAGCGAAACCTTCCCAATACTCAGGCCTACTCTTTAGTTTACACAGTTGAGGAATTACATAACAATCGGCATCTGATATATCATTCATACCTGTAAAGGTGGAGCACCCATGGGAGGGGGCACACTGGGGTCAAAGGGAATCCGTCCGAAGGGCGGTCGGGCAGCGGGTGGAGGACCCCTCATCATAGCAAAGGGAGGCACAGGGGTGCTCAGTAAAGGCTGCCTGCGGGTGGAGAGGTTGGCGGCAGGAGGAGGCGCAGTGGCAGGGAAACGCAGTGCTGGCTGCTGAGCCATGCTGATGGGGCGAAAATAAACGTTAATAAATAATATCTGTACAGTACACAACGGCTGCTGCAGACAGACGCTAAAGAGCAAAACAACAGTTTAACTCATTCTTACGAACCATACCCCACATCAAACCTTCCTGAACTGACATAATAGACTTCATATGATGCATTTATATCTTAAACCACGTACTATAACCTGAAGTGCAATAAAAATTCAAAACATAACGATATAAGCGTTGTTACGCTGCTTTCATTGTCCACGAACCAACAGGCCAAACGAGGCTTAAAAAGATTCAAATTAGCCAACTGGGTAACACTACTCACTGTACTATTAAGGAAAAAACAAGACTAGGTATAACTGGTAGTTTGTGTTAACCGGTGTATGAAATATAATGCAAAACCCGCACCTGTTAGCGGCCAGGCCAATGCCTTCTGCCTCTGTGTGCTCCGCCATAACGGGAATAGTACAACAAAAGTCCCCTTGGTTTGACGCATTTCCGTTGGTCTCGTGCACAACCGCCAAATGGTTTTCAAACTCTATTGAGTCATGGTTAGCTAGCTCGCTGTTACCTTTACTTTTTACATCATTTTGAATTATCAATATATCTGAACTGGAATAAAACTAAATATATTTCCCCCCAAACTTGTTTCATCAGGGCAATATTTCAATTTATTTTGGCTGAGAGACGAGGGAACTGTACTGTTTTTGTAGGGAAATGTAGTAAAGAAATTATAAAACGTATTCAGTCAATTTGATTCCATTAGTAAAATCCTGATTTTGTGTTTATACATCATTATATATTAGAGAATTTTTGTATTTATTTATTTATTTAGTTAGTTAGTTAGTTAATAATAAACTTTTATTTTGGAAATAACAAGAGCTTTTCTCGATACCGGAAGTACACAAACACAGGGCTCTCACGTTGCTCTTTTGCAATGGACACCGTACATGCTCGTTTCAAAGAGAAAATTGGTGAAGTACTTTTACCCGGAGATGTGTTCTCATTCAGAATACCTGAATCTGGAGGAGATTGTATTATCAAAACCGAAAAGATAATATGCGGTCCAGGGCTCCGGAGAAATGGAGAAGAAGTTCAAGTGTGTAAAAGTGGAATTTTGCGCCATAAACAGCCAAATCTGTACTGGATAGACTCTCAGCAGAGACGGGTGAGGAACTGGACTCACACCAGTAACCCCAGGGTTTATGTGCACTTATTGTTATAAATTAAAGTTAAAGTTTATTCTGCTTTAAGACAGGAAATTGAGACATTTTCTCTTTTTTTCCCTCAACAAATGCCTAGTGATCATGGTCATTCTGTTTTTCCCCCATCAAATTATCAAAATGTGCTTAACATTCAGAAAATGGTCATACTTATTGTTGGTACTTTTCTAAATGCATATATAAATAAAAATACATTTATTTGGCATTTATTATTAAACTGTCACACTAGCTATTTTAGAGCCAGATATTCAGTTTTAGTCATCTTTCATCAGGTTTGTACATCACCAGGCTGATCCTTATTTCTTCCAGTATGTACCAGCCAAGGGTGAAAGTGTGATCGGCATTGTGACTACCAAGTCTGGAGATATCTTTAAAGTGGACGTGGGAGGAAGTGAGCAAGCATCTCTTTCGTACCTTGCATTTGAGGGAGCTACCAAGAGGAACAGGCCTAATGTGCAGGTACCCGCTGATTAAAACACTCTTAGACCCCACTTTAATATTTTGTTCTGTTTACATTGTATTATGACTGTACACACATATTGTGACTTTGTTCTGCAGGTTGGAGATCTGGTATACAGCCAGTTCACAATTGCAAACAAGGATATGGAACCGGAGCTGGTGTGTATAGACAGCTGTGGCAGGGCCAATGGGATGGGGGTGTTTGGAGCTGATGGGCTGCTCTTTAAAGTATCCCTGGGACTAGTGCGCAGGTTTGTGATGTGTCCAAGGCTGCGTTCCACTCCCTAAACACTTCCCCTCGGGGGAATCCCTGCCGCCATTTTGAAGTGCGTTCCACTTCGTGAAGTGGACGAGGGAAGTTTACATGGACAGACCCTCGCTCCCTCGATTTTAACCGAGGGAGCGAGTCTACTTCACATGTACACTTCAGGCAGCTCCATAACCCACAATGCAACACGATTATGACGTCACCGCATATCGCGTTTAATTTACCCTACCACAAACAATTCTATGATATGTTAATTATTTTTTTAAACATTTAAAACGTACATATATACATAGAATGCTGTATTAAACACATTTGTAAGGGGAAAAAATAAATAATAAATCATCTCCAATGTGGATTCCAAGTGATCAAGGGCTTAGGACGTTCCAGTTCAGCCCATACAAAGGTTCCGCCAGAAGTGGGCACTCGTCCAACGTAAGCAATGACGTACATCCGAGTCAACGAGACTGAGGGAAGTTAGCGAGGGAACGAACCGGAACGCAGCCCATGTAATATAGCTTTGTTATCTATACACTTACAACTAAGCTTACTTAAATTCAGAAGTTGCGATAATCTTTTCTCCTTATGGTGATGTATATCTGAGTGAAGCGGCTTCTTGAACAGGAAAAAATTTAGATTTAGTCTATGGGGAATTAATTAAATGGTTGTGGTTTACTATTGCTGTCATGTCATGTGAGTGACAGGTTGTCCTGCCCTCACACTAGTAAACGTCATCAGAGAAGAGATGTCGCTGCAAGAGGGAGGGGAAGATATTTTTTATTAAAGATTATGAGGCCACTGCAGTATTCGTTAAAAAAACAAGAATTGTCCATTATAATTTAATTGAGGCTTAAAAAGCTCAAATAAAAAATGCGTTGTTCTTTCCATCAGACTTCTGGCTCCTCAGAGTGAAATAGTGAAGGACCTGGAGAAGATTTTCCCCTTTGAGATGGTTGTTGGAATGAATGGCAGAGTGTGGGTGAAAGCAAAGACCGTTCAGCAGACGCTGATAGTGGCCAATCTTCTGGAGACATGTGAGAACATGACCTCTCAACAGAGACAGACACTTTTCAGGAGAGTGGCAGAAGGCTCCCTCTAGAGGACATCTGAAATATCACTTTTCCCAGAATACATATGGTGATGACATGCAGTACATGAAGTACCATTTTTTTCAGTGTGTAATGCCTCTGAAAATGTTCAAAAAGAATAGAGCACACAATGAAAATCACTCCGTCTGTATTTCCAGTTTTGGAGACCGAACAAGTGACTTTGGAAATTGGTGTGTTCAGCCTGTCTGTACATCATAAAAGAGAAGTCATCATTTCTCTTAAATATATTTTTGCCTTTATTTCTGAAAATAATTTTTTTTTATAGGTAAAAATTAATAAAATCTTGGTGATGCAGCCAATGCAAACTGTGTTTTTGTTGTTGTAGCGATTTAAAAAGTTTTCATGATTTCTTTGTTTTCTTTATCACCAGAAGGAGGCACTTTTTCTCCAATTTCTTTAGCCAGCTTGTGGTTTTAAAAGTTGCTGCTTTACTGGTATTTTGCAGGAAATGACTTGATGTTTGGACAAGGGAAACACCATGACTGGAACCAGTGTCATTTTATATCCAGTTACACTTAATCCCTTTTTTCAGAGGCATGTTGAACATTAACCATTACTCTACTGCAAGGCTACTGTGTCAACGATAATTCAGTGATAAATTTGAAGGCTTGGTGTCTGTACTTCTTTAAGTTGTGTTTATTGCCTCAGGATTTACAGCACAATTATATAAAAGACTTAAGTCCTCTGCAAAATACTGTATAGTAATATTGTGAAATATAGTATTACAACTTATTATAATTACTGTTTTCTGTTTGAATATCTTTTTAAATTACATTTTCAAACAGAAAACAGTACTCTGAAAATTCAGCGTCATTACTCCAGTCTTCAGTGTCACATGATCCTTCAGAAATCATTCTAAAATGCTGATTTACTGCTCAAGAAATATTTCTTCTTATCAATGTTAAAAACAGTTTTGTTGCATACTATTTTTGTGAAAACCAATACTTTTTTTTTTCAGGATTCTTTAATAAATAGAACATTCAGCTTTTATATGAAAAAATTGTATCAATGTAAAAGTATTTACTGTCACTTTTTATTAGTTCACTTTCAAATGAAAATTTCCTGATAATTTACTAACCCCCGTATCATCCAAGATGTCCATGTCCTTCTCTCTTCAGTCGAAAAGAAATTAAGGTTTTTGATGAAAACATTCCAGGATTTTTCTCCATATAGTGGACTTCAATGGCCAGTAATACACTTAGCAGTGTCTACACTGCCGGAATTCTAATAGAGAAGAAGAAGAGAGCTATTTCAAGATGAGCATTTATGGTTAAAATGTATAAAATTTTAATTTGTTTTTTAGAAAATGAGTGATGGTTTCCCTAGATATTCCTTATTTCTCGTCTGGCATCGCATAGAACGCTTTAAAGCTGCAATGAAACTCTAATTTTGACCTTCGACCGTTTGGAGGCCATTGAAGTCCACTATATGGAGAAAAATCCTGGAATGTTTTCATCAAAAACCTTAATTTCTTTTTGACTGAAGAAAGTAAGACATGAACATCTTGGATGACATGGGGGTGAGTAAATTATCAGCAAATTTTAATTTGAAAGTGAACTAATCCTTTAATTTCTTCTCACATTTTATCTGGAGCATTTGTCACTTTCAGTGGCATTTTACCTCAAAATGTTACCTCTTAGTTCTTGACCCTGTCTGCACATTATTGAACTTATAACATGGCTTTTTACCAAATATATAAATAAAGGGACATGAAATATTAACATCAGTTGAAATAATTTTTTAATGGTCAGTAGTTTAGTAGTCATTGTACAAATATACTTGACTGCCGAATGCCACGATCCACCAATCAAAATGTGGTATTCCAGAGAGCAGGGAGTGTAGTAATATTGCTTATTTATAGCATTTCTGGTTTGATTAGGAGGGCAGAACATAACTGATGAAACAGCACAGCCAGATGCTTATTGAATGTGGCCAAGTTAACACTGAGATCCCATGGGTTCTGAGTTTCAGGTCTTGTAAATGAATCTGTAATGTGCATTAAGATGCTGATCAACATGGTAAGATGTGTCTGGGCACGTTTTCCTCATTGGTTGACTGATGAATGCAGACGAGCTTCCAAGGCATTACCAGGGGCATGGAAGATTTGAGTCACAACAAGAACAATGAATTAGAATTTAGCTTCAACCCTAATTGAACATACCTGGCTTATTTGAAAACTATAGGTATGTGTGCTGTTGTGGTTTGAACTAAACTCTAAAGTGCTATTGTTTGTTTGTTGTTGCTACTTAAAAAGCAGATCCATTTTTGACTGATTTATGTGGATGTTCAAATCCAAGGGTTGTATATGCTACAGGCATTTTACAAACAGGATCTGCAACTTCCTTTTCACACTGTAAAGTATCTGTTTTGTGATGTCCAAAATGAACCTGTTTAGACAAGCACTTCTTGAAATTCCTCTCATTTCGTGTATCAATACACTATGGCATTTTTCACTTTCAAATGTAAAGAGATGCAAAAGGGCTTGCTTTCAAGAAGCCGAGGTGTGTTCAGGCGCATTGTTGGCGTGTTGCTATTTTGAGGCAACTGAAAACGAATGCATCATTGACCAACAAAAAAAACGTGCCGACCATTTTTTCCGTCATTAAACTATCAAAAGTGGATTCGGACATGTCCTAAGTGCACCTGCGCCATGTGCTTCAGAACATGCGCTTAAGCCTGATAAACACTAGATGATTTACAAATCTTAACCGATTTTAAAACTGTGGGAGACCACAGATATAATGACAGTTTCAGACAATTTTTTGCATTGTAATCCTCTGAACGCAAACACTAGATGATATTTACGTGTTTGATATTTACGATTTTAGATCGGGGACACTCCGTCTCGATCAGGAGCAGTTAAATAAGCGTAATGACACTACACAATAGAGGATGTTTTGTCAAAAAACGTCTGAGACAAGCCTCGAATCGCCCCCACATCGATCGTTCGGGGGGGCAAATCAGGCTTAAAATCAGGCAAAAAATGTCTTTAAGTGTGTGGCCATCCTTAGATCGTTAAAATAGGGCCCAATATTCCAAACTTGTGGAAAAGCCATTTTTCCTTTTCTGTATAAAGCAAGGCTAAGTGAATTTATTGACCACTACTTTCCTGTCTACTACTCTACAATTACATATATTTTACACATATCTTATACCTTAGATATGGGGGCAGTCATGGCCTAATGGATAGAGAGTCGGACTTGTAACCCAAAGGTCATGGGTTCGAGTCTCAGGTCCGGCAGGGATTGTCGGTGAGGGGAGTGAATGTCCAGCGCTCTCCCCACCCTCAATACCACGACTGAGGTGAGACCCTTGAGCAAGGCACCGTACCACTGCTCCGGGTGTGTGTTCACGGTGTGTGTGTTCACTGCTGTGTGTGTGCACTTGGATGGGTTAAATGCAGAGCACAAATTCCGAGTATGGGTCACCATACTTGGCCACATGTCACTTCACTTCACTTCACTTCACTTAAAATTGTGTTTTCTTCTATCAGAGGAATCAACATTTCAATTAAACATCCAATGTAGCAATTTGATTCTTTTAATGTAAATTTAGTCAAATACAATGAAAATCAAGTAAAAACAAATCTAGCCTTGTTTTCTCTAGAAATAATCAAAAGAATAATGATTTTTATTCATATGTAAAATGTCACATGAAGACATTTTTTGAATGGCAATAAAAACAAATCTTTGAAATCGATTGAGTTTTGAATTAATTCACTGAAATGTATGGTTTGTACTGATTGACGTAAAATGAATCAAAATTACTAGCTCTAGAGCCTGGCAATTGGTATTTTTGTTACTTAAATTAAAAAATTGCTTCTATTAACACTCTCATACTTGGGACACATGGAAGAAACAATAAGTATAATGACAGTCTTTAGGGAGCTGAATAGAAATAAAATCATTGCAATATTGTAATTGTAATATAATTGTAGTCACCAAAGGCATCATGAATATACAGTATTGTGAATACTTTGAATAGAGAGTCATGTGTCTTTAGATTTTGATATTCTTCTAAATAATTTTTGTGGTCCATGGAGATTTTAGATTTATTTTTATTTAGTTTTTTTTTTTTTCGCTTTAAAATGATTCTCTACAGGGGTGCCCAACCCTGTTCCTGGAGATCTACCTACCTGCAAAGTTTAGTTCAACCCTGATAAAACACACCTGAATCAGCTAATTAAGATCTTCAGGGGCACTTGATAATTACAGACAGGTGTGTTGAGCAGGGCTGGAGCTGAACCCTGCAGGAACGTAGATCTCCAGGAACAGGGTTGGGCACCAATTTAAAATTTCTGTGACAACTGGGGCGAGGCCGAGAGCCACGGAAGAGGAGCAAGGCCAGTGTGTTGCACAGGTGTCTCTCATTAACAACCACGTCACCGGCATCCCTTCACTCCCAGTTTTCAGCCTCGCCCCACTCATAATGCTAATTTCATTCAGTTCATTTACATTAACATCACATTCAGATCTTAGTTAAATGTTTGATAGCAAATAACACATGCTATTGTAACTATCAAAGAGTCTGTACAAGTTTTGCAGCCCCTCCTCAACCTAACCATAGGCTCTACTCTTCACCACAATGATAACCTTACAAAAAAAAAACCTGTAAATCCCAACATAACACAACAATAAACACTAATTTATGTCTCCCCATGTTAATCTGGTGCAAAAACACAAAATAACACTTCATCTCAAGATTTATTTTCCTTATACAGTCTGATGCAAAGCATGCAGGGAATTAGAAATCTGCTGCAATTCAACTCAATCATATTAATTTCAGCTTAGTACAATCAAAATTTGAGTTCACAGAATTTTTTTCTATTAAGTACAATGAACTTTTATTATTATTTGAGTGAAAAACTCATTTCATTGAATTAATTTCACTGTTCAGTTTTACAGTATCATCTTGGATCATTGAATATCACAGAAAAAATCCAGGGAAAGAGTTATATGATGCAGGACACTTCAGGCTATAGGTGAGAGATTGCAAACGTTTCTCTCTTTCTCCATCTGCCACTGTCTTTTGCGTCTGCATATTCCATGAATGTGCATTTAACGCTTCTCTAGGGGCCTGAGCCCATGAGCAGCACTGAATCATGGGCCATGCGCTCAGTGCCAAAAAAAATAATCCCTGCTGAGGAAAGAGTATTAGCCAAACACTCTCTCGCAGGCAGAGAAAACTCTGCGAAATCTTGAATAACAAACACAAACTTGACACTGACGACCCTGTTGTCCAGGCAGACACAATGGCTTTAGTGGCTTTCTATGCACATATTCTGCATGAATATTGACCTTTAGCACATAACAATCACATTTCATTATCATTAGCTTGATGTTAGTCATGATTAATGACAGGAAACCTGCCTGATATCTTGAAATTGTGTACGTTCACAGGATGGTGCAAAAATTGCGCAATCTATGCTGCAATAGCCTGAATAAGGCTGTTACCGGCTGAATATTTTCCCTCTGCTGTGAAAAGCTGTCGTCATGCTCTCGCTGGACATTTGCCTGCACAGTGCTGCAGCTGTCCAGCCTCAGTTGTGTTTATATGCTTCCCAGAATCCTCTTCCTCATCTTTTTCAAAGCTCTAGTTCGCCGTCCCCTCACCTCCTCCAGCTTCCTGATTTCCAGAGTCTTTCACATTCATCTGTAAAGTTACCCTAAAGCACAAACAGATGTCCCTCAACAAATTGGCTGCATCTCTGCTTCCCATTAGCTCTTACAAGGTTGGCTGGATCAAAGTCAGTTTGGCCCCTGCATTTACTGTTTGGTTTTTTTTGTTTTGTTTTTACAGCATTTACCAAACACAGGAGTTGCTAATCTGAACATTGTAAACTGATGTGGATTGGATGGTTGATACCAGAGAGCACAAACCCTGAAATGTTCATACTCAGCCCATGGTTATCTTACCCTGAGAGTATGATTTAGTTGGATAAATGGATGATACTAATGTTTATGAAAACATGCTATAATTTCTCTCTCTCTCCTCTAACAACTAAATACATATTTTGGAGAAAATGATCTCTAAGGACTCAAAAAGTTTTATTAATTATGAAATCACTAACATGTTTGCAATATGTGACCCTGGACCACAAAATCAGTCTTAAGTCACACGGGTATATTTGTTGCAATAGCCAACAATACATTTTATGGGTCAAAATTATCGATTTTTCTTTTATGCCAAAAATCATTAGGATATTAAGTAAAGATCATGTTCCACAAAGATATTTTGTAAATTTCCTACCATAAATATATATCGAAAATTGATTTTTGTGAGTGGATATGCATTGCTAAGGACTTCACTTGGACAACTTTAAAGTCAATTTTCTCAATATTTAGATTTTTTGCACCCTCAGATTCCAGATTTTCAAATAGTTTTATCTTGCCCAAATATTGTCCTATCCTAACAAACCATCATTTTCCATCAATGGAAAGCTTATCTATTCAGCTTCTCAATTCTCAATTCAACTGGTTTTGTGGTTCTGTGGTCACATATATGTTTACACATACGGGGAATTTGTTTTGGTGACAGAAACTTCCACAGCACAGCGACAAGACAGTGTTAGATCGAATGAAATCTCCACATCTGAAATATCAAATCCAGCTTCGGATGCTGGCACTTGCCAAAAGATATCCGTTTGTCTGGTGTGTGCAACCCAGCAAACCTGAATAGAAAGTCTCAAGACTCTATTAACAGTCTTCTATCAGCCTGAGAGTTTGACTGAGAAAGCCAGGGAAGAGCAGAAGCAGGAGACAAAGTGATGATAATAAAAGAGCAGGTTTTATTGAATAATCTTAGTTACGTATATTTCAAAGTTCAAACTTTATCTAAATGTTACACTGCTCAATGCTCTGACTTCGTCTGACCAGTACAATTCCAACAAGTGTCATTATACCAAGGGAAAAACAATGGAAAATTACTGGTTCACAACATCGTCCTGTGACGTTAAAACCTTGAAATGGAGGTTCTCTTATCTCCTACCTGTGAAGACAAACATTCCTTTAGACCACACAATCATAAGATTTAAACAACAATAGAAATGAGCACTGAAAAAAGCATGAGCTGAAACATCTGCTATTTGGTCTGTTTTTAAGACACTTCACTTTTTTGCACTTTTTTCACTTTGCAGATGTTAAAGTAATTTTTGTGATAGACCTGATTTTGTACTGGTCTAATTGGATGTCTAGATGTCTTTTATTTTTTGGGGTTGATCAAACAACATTAGAAAAGAAATAAGTTATATAAAAACATAAAATTACATATGAATAATAATAATATTAATGATGATTAAATGATAAAATGAATAAATTATGTAAATCAAATAATAATAATATGAATAAATTATAAATCAAATGTCAGCTACATAAATGACTAATGATTATAAATGATTATGAAATTAAATATAAAAACATTAATAAAATAATAAAGAAAATAAAACACAATGAATGGTTGCTTTCTTAATGTAAAACAGGTTTTATTGAAAACCCTTAGATCCTTCAACAGATAAAAAATAAATAAAGTAAATAGAAATACAAAATTAAACAATATGTGTATGTATGTTATATACAAATGTAAGGGAATGCAAATAGAGTACCTTCGAGATGACGTGTTTTTGTAGGCCAACCCGGAAGTTAGCGGCACACGGGTTCCCTCGATCGAAAGCCTATGCATTTTTCCCATAGACTTTTGGAAAATCGCAAAAAATAAGCTCTGTGTTTAACAAAGGGTAATGATACTTACACGTTTTGTCTATCAAGATAATCTTTACAAGTTAACACAACATTTATACATTTTGAAGCCTAAATAAAGTCGTCAGATATAAAAAGCTAACAGTAGGCTATAAACGGACTACAGCACACCATGGTCGCGGATCAACATCACCACCACCAGGCTTCCTCAAACTTTATTTAAAAAACAACTTTATTTAAAAACATGCTCGCTGATTATGGTCTGCGCTGTGTATGAATACTTACCCACTTTTTCATGAGAAATGCTGTCCAGATGTCCTGTTTGTCATGATGACGTCTAAAGTCCCCGCCAAAGGATGTAGTCCCTTTTAGCAACCGCCCTTTTTAAGACACAATAAAGGTTTTAAAAATCACAAATAGGTTATAACTGGTGTGTTTTATGTCATAGATCAAAATGTGAAAATATTTAGAGGCTTTGTTAACCACAGACCTTATTTCAGGCGATTTAGCAAAAACCCATTCAAAAAACCCATTGACTTTAAGGCGATGGAACCGGAAGTCCTAAAATGCTAACTCGCTTCCGGGTTTTGCATATAAAAACACGTCATCTCTGAGGTACTCTATAAGAGATATGGTGTGCTAAATAAATAGAGTATAAATAAAGTATAAATAGTGTTTTATATTGCACGTTTATTGCCCAGTGGGGGCATTTAACTGTTCATGAGATGGATTGCCTAAGGGAAAGAAACTTATGCCTGGCTGTTCTGGTGCTAAGTGCTCTGTAGTGCTGACCAGACAGAAAGAGTTCAGAGAGGAAGTGGCCTGGGTGTGAGGAGTGATTTTGCCAGCTCTTTTACTCACTCTGCATGAGTAGTGGTGAGTGGGGCACAAACTAACGCATGGTTTAAATATTCCCACATGTTAGCATGATGAAACTATGTTCACACTGTCAGTTTTTGGGATTGACATCCACATTTACTTACAGACGTGAGTCTTGAAATGTCCCGTTCAAACAGCAATTTACAGCAGCGTATTCTCTTACTAGTAACCACAGCGACAGTGACCAAAGTCATTTCAAAGATGGCGACGTCCATCACTGTCCAGCTGAGCCGCGAGATCATCCATCAAATCTTTATTAACCAACAGCAGCTTCAATGTAAACATGCACTGGGTCTAAAACCTTCAGATGACACAGCTCATATCTCCCTTGCTGTAAGTTGACCACACACACGAAACTCCTTAGCATAAGGACTCAAATACAGGACTGACAACCGTATTCTGCTGCTGTGTGAACGTGGCCTAAAATATTTACTAGTTTCCATATAGACAATATATAGAGAAAAAACTTGCGGCAAAATTCAGAAATCTTTGGAAGACATTTATTTCTCAATAGCAAAAGTACATTTCTTAAGTAAATTTTTCATCTCTATTTTTTTTTTGTTTATTTAAAATTAGACAAATCTGATATTGTTTTTATCATTGTAACACTGCGTTACAATGTGCCACGCTATTAGAACTATGCTATTACATACAGTTACCGATAGCTACAATTGGCATCATTAAATTTTATGAATTTATGTTGAGAAACTCAGAAGACTCAGAGGAAGAACCTGAACATTCAGAAAATATTATTTAAAGAATTTTACAGCATTCGTTCTGGCTCATTTATTTGTCTCGTTGGGAGGGAGGGGAGTGTTTTGTTCAGCTCTTTGTTTTTCTGAATGTGTTTCTTCATCTGTTTGCCTGTATTGTTTTGACCTATACTGTAAAGCTAAGCTGTGTTTTGCAGTGTTTATTCTGTGCCATAAAGAGAATGTGATTACAAACAGATTGAGTTAAGGATCTGTCAGCCTGCACCATCTAGAGTTTCATAACAGAACTATGTTTTAAGGCAACTATTCCTATAAGCTTCAAGATTTACCTAATTTTTTTCTAATACAAGAAGAGCTTCTTTAACCTAAATAATCAATGGGGGTGTCATGCACCAAATTATTATTATTATTGTCCACAGGCTCTAGTCTCATTTATTGTAGAGTTATGTTTTAGACAGACTCTACAATGCACTCAAGTTTGCAACCATGTAGATTTTTATTTACATTTTTATTAACAGATTTATTTTGGGAAGCACAAAATAGGTCTTTGCCTTTTCACTTCAAAGGTTGAAGGTTTTCAATTTAACCTTGCAAAGTTCCCTTCTTCCCCAAAAACGTAACCCAACTGTTTTTTTTTTCATGTTTCAGGTCCAACATACTAGGAATATTTTAGTTGTGATGCATTTGTCTTTATGACAATTTGCTTTCTGAATGGGTGCATGCTTTGTAGTACCTCGGATCACAATGTTCTGTTCACTTTGACGTGTTAATGACACGTTTAATCTTTGAAATGCAGCAAATTTTGACTTTCACTTCTAAAACTAAAGCCGCATTTCATTTCCCATGGCTCCACTTGCTACAGTAACCACGCCCCAAACTCTCGCTATACGTTGAGCTATATATAAAAATCGAGGTTCTTTGAAGACTTCAGGTGGGCCGTGATCCTGTAATCCTGTAAGCAAGACATTTGCACATTAAGGTTTTTTTTAAAGCATTAAATAATTAGTAAGTCACTACTTTCAGGTTTCCACACTCTCAAAATGATCTCCAGTGCATTTGTTGGTCTCTTGCCATCATTACTAAATAGCTGTCCGAAGCCAAAGTCTATAAGCTTGAGCTCTAACGTGTGCTTCAACAGTAAATTCTCTGCATAACTGTCATTATCAAAAATACCATGCTAGATGCAGTGTTGTACTGCCAACACAGCCAGACGCATGAAGACCCGTGCTACTGTTTCATCCAGTTGACGATTACGATTGATGAAGTCCAGTACTCCATAACAAGAGTGAAATTTCGAGGGTTTTCAAACCACTCGTATAGTTGTATGAAGACTGAAGTAGGGGCTTATGGGTTCTAGCCTCATCATTAGCAGCAGCGCCACCTCTGTAATGAGAGGTTCGGGATGCCCAGGCTAAAAGTAGTAGACAGAAGGTCAGCTAGGTAGAAATCTGAAGAAAACATATATTATTTTTACATTTACTTCTCTTTGATCTTTTTAAATGCGTTTAAAAGAGCCTTTTCAGCTCAAAGTTATTTGGTGCCTTATTTGCCAATCACATTCACACCTAAGTTAATGCTTCGAAAAGGTGTGTTAACTATACTAACTAATTATCACAACTAAATGCACGTTTTGGCCAGCTTACAATATCAACAAAGAAAGTTGTCAAACTTGCGCATCAGCTTGAAAACCTCCAAAAAAAGCCTTCCATAACCTCTTAACAAAAGAACAAATTCCTTTCCTCTTCCTGCATTCAGTAGGTTTTTCTGAACTGAAGAAAAACAATTGAAAACACAACTATTAGAAACATCTCTGACATCAAATTAAGCAATGATATATTGACACAACTTACATTTTACTATTAAATTCTTATCTGTGATGTTACAAATAATGGAAATATTTCCAAGCTATCTGCCTGACTTCTGCCTGTCTGCATAAATGTCCCAAAATCGAAGTAATACACAATATTAATAGTCATTTTATTTCACAATTATCACAATATAATTATTTTTACTTATTTCATCTGATCTTTTATTAAAAAGAGAACATACATTTCCAGGCTTCATTTGGCCAATCTGGCACATGTGGCTCAGTTCTGGTAATGGCAAATATGGGCCATTTCTTAAAATATATTTATATTATATTAAATATAATATATTTAAATAAACATTGATTTTCAGTAAATGCATAGCTTATTTATGACATAACTGACTCTGTAATACTCAGCACGGCAGCCATTTTGACAATTTTGCTTGTATTTGACAATTCAAGAGCAAAAGTCGCAAAATAGAATTCTATTCGGGATCGTATGCTGTCTGAGAAGCGGGTGTTTCAAGTGTGTCAGACAGCACAAATACCATTGAGTTCATGGCTTATTGAGAACAATTTGCTAAAACTTTTTCTAAATGTTTCAAAAAAAAAAAAATTCATGGTTAAAGGAACATTCTATTTTATAATTTTGCAATATGGGAATGTTACTTTTGAATGTTCTCTGAATGTTCTGAAAATGTTAAATGAATGTCTAATTAAAGTTTGAAACGAGAAAGCGGGGGCACACTTTCACTTTCACAAACAAAGGGGCAGGGGCTGAGTTCTGATTTGGTAGCTGAGCTTAACCAGAGTTGTAGAAGTGCAGATGACAGACTCAATGACTTCAGAGTAGAACTGCAGAAGCTGTTCCTGTGGCTGGTTGAGCTTCCTCAGCTGGCGAAGGAAGTACAACCTCTGCTGGCCCTTTTTCCTTGTGATTATCCCACTTCAGGTCCTGAGAAATGGTAGAGCCCAGGAACCTGAATGACTCCACTGTTGCCACAGTGTTGTTCATGATGGTGAGTGGGAGGAGTGCTGGGGTGTTTCTCCTAATGTCCACAATCATCTCCACCACCACTGTTATGAGTGTGTTAAGCTCAAGGTTGTTATGACTGCATCAGACAGCCAGCTGCTCAACCTCCTGTCTGTAAGCAGACTCATCTCCATCCTGGATGAGGCCGATGAGTGTAATGTCGTCTGTAAACTTCAGGAGTTTGACAGAGGGATTTTTTGTGGTGTAGTCATTGGTGTACAGGGAGAAGAGTAGTGTGGAGAGAACACATCCCTGGGGGGCACCAGTGCTGATTGTGTGGGTGTTGGATGAGAATTTTCCCAGCCTCACTAGCTTCTCTCCTGTCTGTCAGGAAGTTGGTGATCCACTGACAGATGAAGGTGGGCACAGAGAGCTGGGTTAATTTGGACAGGAGGAGGTTTGGGATGATGGTGTTGAAGGCCGAGCTGAAGTCCACAAACAGGATTCTCACATAAGTCCCAGATTTGTCCAGATGTTGCAGGATGTAATGCAGTCCCATGTTGACTGCATCATCCACAGACTTGTTTGTTTGATAAGGAAACTGCAGGGGGTCCACCAAGGGTCCAGTGATGTCCTTTAGGTAGGCCAGCGCCAGTCTTTCAAATGACTTGATGACCACAGATGTCAAGGCAACAGGTCTGTAGTCATTTAGTCCTGTGATTTTGGGTTTCTTTGGGATGGGGATGATGGTGAAGCGTTTGAAGCAGGAAGGGACTTCGCTCAGCTCCAGTGATCTATTAAAGATCTGTGTGAAGATGGGGGGAAGCTGAAACACCAGCCTGTATAAATAAATGTATAGTAAAAATAATATAATTGCGATTTTAGCGATATGATAAATATCAAAGGATATGTTGGTAGAGTATATACTGTAGGTTTTGAGCATGGCAATATGAGCTGCACACTTTATCCCAATATTAATTATCTATAAGGCACTTTATTTCCACTTTTGAATATTTGAATAATTTCCAAACTGTTATGTGATGGGAAAAGGAAGAAGAATGAGTTTGAGAAAAGCCGGTCCGTGTATCATTCGTTTTTTTTGATTTAATAAATGATACACTGACCCCCCCCACCCACGTTACTCTCCACATCATTACTGCTTTTATCGTTTGCATTTTTCAAATAGACAATGGTGGCGGAGTTAGTGTAAATAACCTCTGCTGACCAATATTAGGCGTTTGGTATTTTATTTTGCTTTATTTAACTGTGTTGCTTTTGGAATTGTCTCTGTTTTTTTTTTTTTTATGAATGTGATTATTTTGGTTCTTAAAAGTGTCCTTGAGGTTAGGAAGTTTGTTATGCATAAAACATTATGGTCTGGTTTGTTGGTCTGTGTTGACAGAGGTGACACGGTATGTTGACTTTTCCTTCCTGGTGTTCTGCTACTAGGTCTTTGTGGCTAAAAGTTCCCTGATTTGGGACTTCGCCTGCTTGGAATTCAGACAGGACATGTGGGTCTTAGAAGCCTCTGTATTTTAGGACGTGACAGCCAGGTGCGTCTTTGTTTCCTGGAATTCCTGCAGCAGGCGCTCAAGGTCACCTCACTCCCACACAGGAAAAAGAAATGCCTACTCATAGTCTGTTTATACCACCGTTAATATAGCTCATTATTAGTTCATTATATATCTCAGGTACATGTCAACACATTGCCAGCTAACTGGATTATCTGCAATGCAGGATTGCCGTTTCTTATAAATAAAATGATAGAATCAATCTGTCACGATCCCAGTTCTGTGTCTTTTGTTTTGTATGGACTTTTATGTTGAAGTGCCTTCACTGTTATCACTGTTTCCATGTTAACTTCTTATTTGGTTTCTGTCTCCCCTTGCTGTCATATTAGTTGTTATAGTTAGCATCATTGAACAGAACACACCTGCAGTTAATTGGCTACTCATTGTTCTGTGTATTTAAAGGCAGGAACACACCAAGCCGACGCCGACGAACTAGTGGCGATGAAAGCAGACTGCGGGGTTGGCTCACGTCGGCAGCGTCTGTGTCCAAAGTTGGCCTGACACACCAAACAAATGCTCGACAGCCGACGGCCAAGTAGCACGTCCGTTCTGCGCCTGCGCAAGATGAAATTCCGAACCAGCAGGTGGCAGTAGCTGAACAGCCAATCAGAATGATCAGATGGCCCGATGGACTGACGAGCTCCAATGCCGATTCAACATGTCGAATCGGCCAAAAAAAGCCGACGAGGACCAACTTCAGCCGACGGTGCGGAACACACTGAGAAAACATAGTCGGCCAATGAACAAAAACTGCCAGACGGCCGACTGTCGGCTTGGTGTGTTCCTGCCTTAAGACCTAGGTTTTCGGTTATGTGTTGTTAGTCATTGTATGCTCTTGGTGGAGCATGTGTGTATTTTGGGTCTGATGTTCCTGTTTCATGTGGAGTTTTGTCATTAAATGTGTGTGCAAGTGGATTCTCTCTGCCTCGTCTCAGTATTGTTACAGAACGACTAACCAACAATGAATCCAGCCGCACAGATCATGCACCTTCGTCAGGGGAAACGGATGACTGAGGAATATACTATGGATTTTATTGAACTGGCACACTTAACTGACCCTAATTGGACTCTGGAACACTATATCAATTTGGCATTACAACTAAGCAGCTCTGATTTTACTGTGGGTGTTGTGGAGGAGGAATGTGACATCCACTCTGTACCCACTACACCAAAGTCTCCAATTGTCAGCAACCACCTCAAAGTCTCGTCCCAAGATGGCCACCATTCCAGAGCCTCGTCACGTCTCAGCAGATCTTCCAGAGCCTCGTCACGTCTCAGCAGATCTTCCAGAGCCTCGTCACGTCTCAGCAGATCTTCCAGAGCCCTCAGCCGAGATGGCTGCCACGCCTGAGCCCTCAACCGAGATGGCTGCCACGCCCTCAGAGATCGCAGTGCTGGCCATTATTGCCACAGCTATTGGGAGTGTTTGGGCTGTGCACTGTGCTACAGTTGAAGAGTTCGCTGCTCCAGTCCATGAATCTGCTCCAGAGCCCGCTCCAGTCCATGAATCTGCTCTTGAGACCGCTCCAGTCCATGAATCCTCTCCAGAGCCCACTCCAGTCCATGAATCTGCTCCAGAGCCCGCTCTAGTCCATGAATCCACTCTTGAGACTGCTCCAGTCCATGAATCTGCTCCAGAGCCAGCTTCAGCCCATGAGTCTGCTCCAACCCATGAGTTCACTCTAGGAGAGGTGTGGGCCCTGGAGTTTCGTCTGCCCTGACACAACCACTGCTCCGGGTGTGTGTTCACGGTGTGTGTGCTCACTGCTGTGTGTGTGCACTTGGATGGGTTAAATGCAGAGCACAAATTCCGAGTATGGGTCACCATACTTGGCCACATGTCACTTCACTTTAGCTCTAACCTCTCAGTGCCTTTTGTTACAGTTTTGCCAGATCTGCTGTGGTGGTCATCCGCTCCACCGTGGAGATCTTCAGCCCCGATTGCACTACTGTGGTGGTCTTCTGCTCCGCCATGGAGGTCTTCAGCCCTGATTGCACTACTGTGGTGGTCTTCAGCCCCGACTGCACTGCAGTGGTGGTATTCCGCTCCACCGTGGAGGTCTACAGCGCCGACTGCACTACTGTGGTGGTCATCTGCTCCACCGTGGGGGTCTTCAAGCCCGTTTGCAAGGCCCACTGCCCAGCCTGCTGGTAAAATGCTCTGCCCCAGTCTCCAGGCCCTCTTCTGCCTCACGGGCCTGGCCCTCCATTCCACCCCCGGGTCCGCCTCCGCTCCACCTCCCTCCTGGACTTCTGGTTTTTAGGAGTGTCTGGAAGCTGCTCCTTTGAGTGGGGGCTATGTCACAATTTCAGTTCTGTGTCTTTTGTTTTGTACGGACTTTTGTTGAAGTGCCTTCTGTTATCATTGTTTCCACGCTCTCTTCCTGTTTGGTTTCTGTCTCCCCTTGCTGTCATATTAGTTACAGTTACCATCATTGAACACACCTTCAGTTAATTAGCTACTCATTGTTCTGTGTATTTAAGACCTTGGTTTTCAGTTGTGTTAGTAGTTGTTTGCTGTTGGTGGAGCATGTGTGTATTTTGGGTCTGATGTTCCTGTTTATTCATGTGGAGTTTTGTCATTAAATGTGCATACAAGTGGATTCCCTCTCTGCCTCCTCTCTCAGTATTGTTTCACAATCTTTAAGTGTGAAAAACTTGACTGTCTAATGCCAGAGCAATACAAATTCATAGTCTGAACAAATTTAAACAATTCTCAGCCATATTTAATTAAAGTATCACGCTTAAGTTAGCAAGCAGCTGTGTTTTACAGGACACGGAGGTGTGATAGCATCAAAACAGCTCTTGTGAAGGAAAAGGAAATGATTCCCTTTGGACCACACAAAAATACATATCCAGTTAAAGCTAGGCAATTCTGTGAATATATGGAGACATTTGATAAAACACTACAGAAATGCCTTGTTAAAGTTTACATGTGTTTATCACTTATTACAAAAAAAGGACTTTGACAAAATATTTGGGGTTTCAAGTATGAGATCACATAATCAAATAGATGAATTACTATAAATTTCCCAGGGATTATTCTGAAAAAAAAAGAAAGTTAAATCAAACTTGGTAGCCATCTAACTACAAATCTTTAACTAAACAAATCTTCACAGCAATAAAATCAGGCATTTAGGGTAAGCAGCAGACACCATAAATATACTCCCTTTAAATCAACACAGCTGTGTGTAAAAATGACCAGATTAATCTGATTGGTGGTGCAGAGGCAAATATGTGCAACTGTATTGTTTAAAGAACTGGTTTCAGACAGGTTTATAACCTTTACCATTGTTTACCATCGTCAACCATAACGTTCTTTTCTGTTGTGATATTGTCATCTTCCACACAAAGGCTAAAAAGTAGTTTTAATCTAGTAAAACTTCTTCAATCTAGTAGGTATTTTTGTAATATACTAAATATAATACACCAATCCAATATTATACTTTCTGGTCGATAACTAAAATGATTGGCAGTTATGTTATTTAATAATCATATTTTAAATCAATAATATTGCACTTTATATTTAAACAGAATTCACACTAAAGTTCATATATAGTTGCCAGTAGAAAATATAGCATCTTTAAACTACTTTTAAATAATGAATAACTTTCAAAACCTGCATAAGGAAGTGTATAATATACATAATTTCCTTGAAATGTTTTCTAGTCTAATCAGACCAGTATAGATCAAATGACAAAACAACAACAAAAACAATTATAAACACTGAATTATGCATGCCAGGCCAGTAGGTTGCTGTCACTTCGTAAAGAAACGCTCCGCACATGCGCATAACGTCACATTTGTGTTTTTGTAGTTAACACAGCGACAATAACGGTATCCTTTTGAAAAACCCATTTTCAAAGTTTACAGGCCCCAAAATGCCGGCATCGAAAATGGGTTTCAAAGTAAACGAACGGCCAAAACTCATAAAAAGTTTTACACTTTTAGCTGAAGAGTGTCGTATAAGCGGCCCTAAGAAATGAAAAAGCAAATATTTAGGGGCTGTTTACTAATACAGCACTGTAATATTAGGTATTAGGTATTATGCTGTGAGACAGGTTTAGAGGTATCCGTGTGAACAGGGATGGTTCTGACAATGGTGTTGTCTGTACCTGAAAAATGAAAGGAAAAACTGTTCTGTTTTTTAAACACAGAAACGCAAGTTTCTAAGGACAAACTGCTCCATTACACATACAGCCAACCTCAGTTTTGCTATTTGTGCCCACACTGCACGACTTCATTTTTCAAAGGTAAACAAAGTCACCCCCCCCACCTATTTGAACTCTTGATATGCATCATTATTATAAAATAGCCTTTTTGTTAATTTTACAAAGTAAAACATTAACAGTGAGCTATAATAGAGAGCTGCCATATGACTTTAAATTGACAATTTATTTTTTACATTTTTGCAATTAGATGGGAAGGACTTATTATAATAATGTAATTAATATAATACATAATATGTTTATAATAATTAAGCACACAAAATACTACCATTATGTAAAATACTTAAGTTGCATTTTTTATTTATTATTAGCATACACGTAATGAGAGACTTTTTCATTTTATAAAATTTTAAAAAGGTGCTTAACTGTCTTTTTGTTATATTTAAAATCCTTTTGATTTTAGGGTGAAATATGAGCTGCATATGTTCTCAAAAGGTCACCAGCAGGCCACACTGAGGTTGTTAAAAATATGGACCATTAATCTTGTCTTACTGGTTTCTGTGCACTGAAGTGACCTGCTGGGAGTCTCTGGCCTGTTTGTCCACCAGGAAACCAGTTTGTCTCCCAGGCGACAATGGTTCTAATTCCCAATACTTTCTCTCTGAGTCCTTAAGAATACCCTAGTTAATTTGCCTTGGATAGTTAGACACACAGCCTGCCAAATCAGTTGGGGATTTCATGTGGAGTTGTACATTGCACACCTGTGATCATCATTTAACTATAACAACCTAGAACTAAACAATCTAATGACAAGGGGTGGCTTTTAACTTCAGATTCACTGTTAGAGTAGTTAAAATAGACTATGTCTATTTGCTAAATGCAAAAACATATGTATAGCCTAGTGTTGCATCATGTAAGCAGAAGCAGAATCGCATGGATATGCTTTGCCTACTAAAAACACTTAACGGAACATTAACTACAGTGCCAGCTAATGACATTCTCATTGGCAATGGCTCAAGTTCACACACTCCCACCGTGAGGGAAGCAAAGCATGGCCTGTTGTTTATGAGGACTTCCTGATTACAAGTTTTTTTTGGCAGTCTATTTCTTTGGCAGTTAAAAATAATACATCAGTACACTGCAATCTGATGTGTGTTATCTGATTCAGAGAGGAAAATTATGAAATTTATCCATTCATTCGTCACATTTATGTTACTAACTAGAGGAATAAACCATTAGCTCTGAGGCCAGGTCGGTGGTTAGGCAAGGGTTCACTGGTTTGCGTGCATGGAAAGTTACAACTGCTTATCGGTTCTCTTCAGCTGATGTGGACTGCATCTTGCCGAACAGGTCACGTTACGGTCTTTTATTTCAATTCACAACACATTAAAGTGACAAGTGGAGTTAAATCAAACACAATTTAATTATTTAATTTCCATAATTCCAAAATTAAGTTAATTATTCACTGCATTACACTTAAGTAAGGGGAACAAAACAAAAAAGGAAAACAAAAAAGTTGTGTTGGAAAAACAGAAAAATCAATGAAAATGAAAACTTAAAAAGTTAATTATGTGCTGGCCCTTAAACAAAGACCATTGTCTAAACTGATTTAAACCTCGTTTTAACTGACCTAAGGGGGGAAAAAAAGCCAAAGATTTTTTTGCCAAAGCATTTGGTTTGAGAGACAGCATTAGCCACTAATCCTTTCTGCTTGCGAGTGCTGTGCCGAGTGGAGAGGTAGTTTTCTTTCCTGGTGCAAAGGAGTTTTTATAAGGCATGGGAGAGTTTATAAGCTGGAAAGAAAAACTATAGGTCTTTTGGGGTGCTAGGCACGGAGAAAAATAAAATTGGCTGCGCAACTTTAACATTCTGTACATTGTGTACGGGCTGTTAGTTGCCATCTTGAAAAGCACTTGAGCAAACAGCTGACATACATTCATTTGCTTCATCTGCATTTCGTCCCCTGACAGAGTTGAAAGGTATTTTTGGTTTCCACAATGACAGGTTTTAAAATAAAACACTGTTTTCTTTGTTCAAAAGAAAAATTTAAGAGCAGACCAGCACATGTGAGAGAGAAAAAAAAAAATACAAGTATCAACAGGTCAATTCAGCAAAGTTACCCATGGCTTCATGTGTTCATTACAGTAGAGAGCTTGAATATTCTTGTGCCCTTAATAACCAGCATAGATCTGAGAAATTCACGATGAATTAAAGGACTAAAAACAACAAAATGGAACAAAACAAATCTGAAAGTTTGACCTGATAGTGCTGCATTTGATTTGATAGATTTGCAATCAAAAATCCAAACACAGCAAAGATACTGCACCAAACATAAGGGAGGAATTTAATGGCTTTTAAGATGCAATGCTGCAAGGCACTTTGGTGCTCCAGCAAACAAGATCATGGTCCAATATGCATCAATGCAGGCCAATACATTCAGACATCTCATACCTAACAATGAGAGAAGTCATTTAAAAGGCTCTGTAAAACACAAATAACCTGGTACAGCAACAAGGTAATGTGATGCAATTCGTAATAAAAGTAAACAAATATGTGACAGCCCAAAAATGCCAGTTTGGTATATGATTATAAAATATCCAAAGCCCTTGATTGGTACTATAGCCCAGATTTTTTTGCATTGCTTAGCTTGCAGACTATGCCTTAAATATTCACTTTTGAACAAACTAAATAATCCCATACACAGCAACTCACATTCGTTGTCCCACCACAAGAACATTTTAAATTCAGATCAATTTAATATGCTGCTTCCATCAAATGGCTCAAAATAAAAGTCTTTTTCCTCAGCAGAAGTATCTGAGACAGAACAAGGTTGGCCCGTCACCTCTTGAAGGCAACATTAAACCCTTGTGTGTCTCCTTTAGCAGCCGAACAGTTCTTATAAACTGGGCAAAAGGAGTCCGGACCCCTGTGTTCACCATCAAGTGTGCAAAGATGGCAAAACAAAAATTTCTAAGTACTTACATGTCTTTTTAAAAATATATAATCCACTTTGAAAATTGTCCATTTGACTTGATATATCAAGGCACATTTGGTTTCGACAGCCAGTGCTGCGGTCTCGCTCAGTTTTAAGTTGGTCTCTACACAGGAATCATGGTTTTCCCACATCCACTGTGATTTTGGTGAATAGCTGGTCTTTCTCAATTTGAACAACTGTGTATGTTAGGGAATTGATCCCATCCCTTGTCATTGTTTCCCTTGTGTGAGCTATTCGGTCAAACCTGTCACAGGAAATGACATGATTAACATTCCACAGAGCAGGAGGGCATAAAGTAGTTTTAAAAGTGGCTTCTATTTGTTTGTTAACCATTTAACTCATTTGACAATGTATTGTTGCAACATATTTCAACATACTTAAAGTGTCAGAAAGCTGTAATATGTTTAGGTACCTCTGTGGATTCGGATCATTTTGTTTGTCTCGATCGTGACGGATCATTCTACATCTTCCGATGATCGCATCAGGCCTTGATATCGACATCCCTCTGGAGGTAACCCTGTGAAAACATGCAGTGCTTTTCAACTGATTTGATTTAACACTCTTGTATGTATGTGTAGAGAATAAACATCCATAATTAATACATCTAGCTAGTTCATGTTATATCAGTTCACAGACATTAGCCGCTTTTCCACCATCAGGCTGTTCTCAACTGTTCTCGGGACAGTTCACAAAAATTTAAATTCTGTCATCATTTACTAGGGCTGCACGATTTTGGGAAAAACTGACATTGCGATGTTTTGTTTTTCTGCAATATATATTGCGATATGAAAACAGTTTCACCAGATGAATGGCTCTATTTGGAAAGAATTGATCATTCAAAAACGATTGCTGTGATTTTGTAAGGGAATGAATCTGCATAGAAAAACTAAAAGCATAGATAAATACAATAGAACAAAGATACAAATTAAATTAAAGCTGCAAGCATCAATGAATGGGCCCTCGCACCCGTGCCACCGCCACCCGGTGGCTTTAGGAAAACAAGAGCACGTTGGGCAATATCCATTTAAGTATATAAATATAGGAGGACTACGTCAGTCATTTGTATTTGCCACACTTCCTGCTACTAGCTGGTGGCGCTATGACTATAGCCTTGTCCAAATACCCACACTTGTGGTCTTTGCACTTGACCACTTGTCTACTTACATGACGTATTTCCTGTATTTGGCTCAAGTGTTCAAGTGGGCATGAAGACCACAAGTGTGTGTAGAACTTTTGATTGCCCGATGGGACACACTTACAGTCTTGCAAAAAATGCAAGTGTTTACAGCTTTTTATTATTATTACTATTATTTTCAGTACTTTGGATTTTAAAATACACTTCTAAATGTCTGTTCAGTGGTCGCTAACATATATATATATATATTTTAAAATTGTGGTGCTTCTTTGAGTGATAAAAAGCAGTTGCAAATGTTGTACAAAATACACATAGCCCACTCATCTTTGCATCAATAAAATGCGTGATACTTTATATTTTACTACCAAATTATATGTATTATATAATTAATTTAACTTGCAGTCCTATGTTTTCCTTGACATCTAGCGATTTCGGTGCATGCGAGTTCCCGAAATAATGCATGATGGGATACGCTAGCCTCGAATACCGCTCAGAAGCGGTATTCAAGAAAGTAGGGGTTTAGTGTGCACTAAGGGCACTGCACTTGGGCATTTTTAAGACACTGGACAGTTACTTTCTGTCGCGTGCACGAGCTCTCAAGTGGCCAAGACCGCAAGTGTGGGTATTTGGACAAGGCATATAACTATGAATCAGTGTGTCGAATCAGCTGTTCGGAGCGCCAAAGTCACGTGATTTCAGCAGTTTGGCGGTTTGACACACGATCCGAATCATGATTCGATACGCTGATTCATTAAGCTCAGAATCTTCCTGAAGCAGTGTTTTGAAATCGGCCATCACTATATTAGTCTTTATTTTGTTTTTTTGGTGCACCAAAAATATTCTCGTCGCTTTATAATATTAATATTGAACCACTGTACTCACATGAATGGATTTAAATATGTTTTTGGTACATTAATGGATCTTGAGAGAGGAAATGTCAGTGCTGGCTATGGAGGCCTCACTGAGTCATCGGATTTCAACTAAAATATCTTAATTTGTGTTTCTGAAGATTAACAAAGGTCTTACGGGTGTGGAACAGCATGAGGGTGAGTAATTAATGACAGAAATTTCATTTTTTGGGTGAACTAACCCTTTAAGTTTGGGGCTAATCGGACATTGTATGCCCGAGTTACAACACCTTCCTGTTTCATGGTGAAACAGTGAATTTTGTGAGTTTGCCACGGACACACCGTTCAACGAAAAGTCAAGATCTTCGCAATTTAACGTCGCAAAGGCCTTTAGATTTGACTGACCAAATATGATGTTTATCTGATAAAATCTCTAGGAGAAGTTCGTTAAAGTACAACGCCTGGAAATGGCAAAAACTGCACAAATTTTGCAAAGAAAATTCAAAATATCTCACTTCCTGTTGGGTTTTCAGATTTCGCACCCAGGGACTTTTTTTGTAGGTATTGGGCTGTTACATGTATCTACCAAATTACATACTTGTATGTGAAACGTAGTGCTAAGGGTGCTTAATTGAAATTTTGTTGGTGGCGCTATTGAGCCATTTTGCCACACCTAATTCAGAAATTACAAATAAAAACTAGTCCTACAAGTTAGTCAGGGTCACCTAAACTTGGAGATTCAGGTAGTTAGAGCCACTGTACATCTGACTGATTGTATTTTATCTTATCTATGCAACCTTTTTGTTTTTTCTCTATATTATTTTCTTTAACTTTTATTTAATCATTTTATTCCCTGCTTTTATTATTTTAATTCCTTTTAAAGCACTTTGAATTACCACTGTGTACGAAATATGCTATATAAATAAACTTGCCTTGCCCTACCAAGTCTTCTTTTTTCTTACAGTTACATAAAAAGGTAGTTTGGTCTAATTTGAACCTGAAAACTAAGACTGATTACCAGGGGCGGAGCCAGGGCCTTTGGCCACCCCGCTCACAACTGCGGTTTCTGTCTCCTTTTTTGTTTACAAGAATTGCGGTTATTTAAACACAAAACCATCACTTTAAGGCCACAAAAAACAGGAGACTTTTCAGACACGCACTCCAACTTCACCTCAGCGCCAGGCGCAAGTCAAACGCGCGCGGAAATAATACAGGTGCCGAATGAGCTTCAGCAGAATAACAGTGAACGGCGAACATTATATATAGGCCTAGCTTACATCAATGTTTCTCAATTGGTGGGTTGCAAGACACTTTTTAATCACACGCACATACGGCACGATGTATATTACTCACTATAAATAAAGCGCAAGAAACTACGAGCATGCAACGTTATATTTATTATAATCAGTAATATAATGTCTACATTGGAAACTTTCATGACGATGCAGCACTGGCCTGATCATGTGCGTCAACCATCTTGAGCGTCGTTCACACTGGCCCCGGGCCATCAGGCAGTCCTTATTGTCCAACCCTGCTTCAATTTGCACAGTTTCGCATAACTGAGTATTAAAATAATCATAGGTTGCCAACCTAGATATCCATCCCCCTACCTAACACACTGTAACCTTGATTAGCCAGTTTGAAAGCAGTTGATGCAACAGATAACTTGACATATATTACGTTTTATATTTGCATACTGAATTATGATTGGTCCTGCAAGCAATGGTAAGTCCTTCAGAGAGTGCGAACTAGTTTCAAAACACCATTTGTAGCTTTTTACTCACTTACATCCATCGGTACGTTTTGTGGTAGCCTACTTTGTGACACAGAGCTGCTAATTTCTCTCAGGGGATCTTAAAAGAGGTGAGGAATTGTGTTACCTAAATGAATTCCAAATTTACAAATATAGCTGCAAGCAGCGATGGCAGGCCCAAGCCCGGTGTCACCGCCAACCCGGTGGCTTCAGGGCAACTTTGCACAGTGGGCAATAGGCATTTAAAACGGGTAAACATAAAAGGACTTTGTCAAAGTTATTTGAATACACCACGTTTACTGCAGCTGCTGGTGCCCATATGATCACAAACCACAACAGCCACATCCATGAGATCATTTAAATTTAGATGAATTTCATGTCATAGAATGTCATAGGTCAATTTCAAATGAGTGCAGAATATCATCCTATCTGCCATGTCTGTGTTTTCTCAGACAATCTCTATAAAAATTACAGAGCAAATTAGATACTGTTATTTGCTCAAACTCCACAGTGCTCTGAGAAATCTAATCCAGTCTAATGCGAATGTCTGTGATTGCTGATGTTGTATTATCCTAACACTTCTTTTAAAGGTGCTCTAAGCGATCCTGGGTGGAGTAACTTTCTGTTGACGTTCGAAGTGTTGTCAAACAAAACAGAGGCTAGCTAGACCCTCCCTCCTCCTCCTCCTGCCCCTCCCCTCCGTGCTTCCTGAAACAGTCATGAACGCGTATTTAAAATGTAAGTAGCTTGCGTATTGACGCTGCTTGTCGGTTATTGGCTGGGGCACTGTTTATTGTTTCATGGCCCAGGCTGCACCAGTTTGTTTTTGTTGCCGTTTTTGGAGCTTGTGGCGACTACAGAGACCGCGTTTTTTTACAGTGTGTTCAGGGGACAGGCAGCTAGCGCATAGTGAGGAGATGTTTGCTGTATGTGACAAAAAAGTTTTTGGCCTAAAAACGGGTGACATCGCTTAGAGCACCTTTAATGTGTTTTTTGACCTCCCTAAACTATTGTTTGTGCACCAGTCTTATGCTCCAAAAGCATCCTTTCATTTAATTTCAATATGTGGTATACGACGAAAAAAATAAAATAAAATAAAATAAAATTAATAAATAGAGCCAAATCACAGAACCTGCAAAGTAGATTTTAATATCAGTCTCAGGTAATAGTAAGGTATATGTCTAATTTTTTCTGCTCACTTATGCAAGTTTATTTCAAACAGCCACTTTTATAAAATCTAGTGAAATTTACTTAAATAGGGATTTTTAATAAATTTGAATTATATCAATAATTAATTTAAAGACATGCGTTGTACATGATGTTTGCAAAAAGCACATGACTTTCTATAACACCCATGTCTAAAAAAAACCGACACTCTCCTCTGTAACAACAAAACAAAGATTTAAGTCTTGTATGAATCAGAACATGAAATCACAGGTGTTGGTAATAATTGTAACTCAAATGACATTTGAAAAGTAGGCCTGTCCAAATAGTGATATAGGGTCATGGTTCAATTTCAAATGAGTGTGAATTATTTGCAGTTCAATATTTTTATAAGTTCATCAAAAAAATGGGCACAAACACACCCACCCACCCTACACTACAAATATTGAAGTTTGATCTGTCGCTATGGCAACAGTGTTTAAAAAATATTAATCTTTTTACAGGTCTACATTTGTTATGTCTTGACATTATTCTAAAGAACTTTGAAGCAAATTGGGTAAAAAATAGAGGGTGATTTTAAAGCATTTTGAAAGTCACACTTCCTGCTGCCAGTTGGTGGCGCTATAACTTTGACTCACAATAGTCACATCCATGTGATCAGCCTTGTACAACGAACACACAGCTGAAGTTTCATAAAAATCAATCAATGTATGCAGATATTATAATACGTTTCCTGTTTCCCTTTTCTCGCCATAAATTTGTTGCCTCGCCATGGCCAAACCGTTTGAGATATCAGAAATCCACTTGCAATTTTACATCCTCAATGTCTTGACTTCATTCTGACCAAGTTTGGTGGTGATCAGATTAATCACCTAAGAGGAGTATATCAAATTCCAGAGCATGCGTTTTTCAAACAACCCATAATAGCTGACTTCCTGTTGAGCTGGCGTATAACTTAGAGCATGAAAGTTGTTAGGCCCAATGAGGTCTATATGTGTACCGAGTTTCATACAAATACATGCAAGCATGTTTGATATACGGACCAAGTTTTCGGACACCATTCAAGGGGGTGCTGTTGAGCCCCCCTGCCACGCCCTGGTCCCATCCTTGGCGGCGTCCTAATGGCCGCAGATTCCAATGTGTGTGGAAATTTTCAAGAGTTTTTGAGCACGTTAAGGCCCCCAAAATGCCCCGGATGACGGAAAAAAATAATTCTCCTTAGAAAAACAAAAGCTGCATAGCTAATAACACTGCATAGTCTTCACTGTATATATTATATATTAATAATCTTTGTTAAAGCTACAATATTGATTTTCTCTTTGTATTTTGTTGTTTGATTAACATTAATGACTCGGTAGAGCAGCGGTATTATATTAGGCTACTGTCACATTAAGACAGAAGGCACAGATCTGATGCATATAATGATATGCATCAGTTTTCTTTCCTCAATTGTTTATGTTCACGTAAGCCAAAATCGACCGTGTTTACGAGGATACTCACCGAGATGGGCATTTTGACACAATTTTGCGTGTATATGTCCGTTAAAGCAGACGAGAAAGAGAAGGGAATTCGGTGTTGCAAGTCCGGTGTTCGGTCCGTACGGATCACATATCAACTACGATCACTACTTGACATCGCACATGCTGCGATGCGACTATCGCAGATCTGCACATCGCAATATCCATGCTAATACGATATATCGTGCAGCCCTATCATTTACTCACGTTTTTTCATTGTCGGAAACCAAACACTTGACTTCCATGGCATTTTTTTTCCATACTATGGAAGTCAATGGGGTCAATCAACTGTTTGGTTTCTGACACTCTTCAAAATAGCTTCTTTTGAGATCAGTAGAAGAAACTAATACAGGTTTAGAACAAATTGAGGGTGAGTAAATGATGACAGAATTTTCATTTTTGAGTGAACTATTCCTTTCCATTCCATGCCAATTCGACCTAGCCTGCAGGAATACAGTTCAATTTTCTACATTGCGGCTAATAACGGCCGCTATTTGGAATGTAATACAAATGCATCAGTCATTGCCTTTATAACACAAGAGTGTACGGATGGCATGAGATGTAACTAGCGACAGCGTTATGGAGGATGATTGGATATTTATATTATTAACTTGTGTTTACTTCACTTAAATAGTACGCCTGGCCAACTACAGAGAAACTGGTATCCAGGCGAAACAATCCTGAGTGGTGACGTCACGATAAGCATTCTACCAGCACGGTTTAGCATGGTTAGCCAGTGTGCTGAGAGTTCCGGGTCAAGAGCAGTTTGTAAAATTTTAACTATCAATCATGTCTGTAGCACAATCAGTGAAAAAAAAAAAACATTAAGTACCATATTTAATATTTATTTAATGTTTAAAGTAAATATTTAAGTTTAGGGATTAGTTGAGACTGCACTTTCACCCAGTATTCTTTAAAAGAAAGAAAAAAGAAAATTCAAAAAGCAGTTTCCTGCTCTGCAAGTTTTTTTCTGAACATTTCCCATGAAAAACAAGGCTGTAGCTGAGCAGCTGACAAATGCAGGTGTTCATGTGGGTGATGCAAGTTCACAATATTTTCTAATCCGGTGCAACAATTCACTATCCTTTAAATAACAGTGGCCCCCAAAAATAAAAGAAGTACACATGAAAAACAAGACAGCTGTGGGAAAGTATTCTGTGACATGGAAATAAGACGTTCAACAGCTTTTGTCTACTGTCTGCACCCTAATAAGCTGATAAGAGGTTTTATCTGCCCCTTCCCAGAACTATAACGAACATAGAACCAGCGCATTTTGCTAATAATACGCTATAAAGTTCAGCTACACTAGTATTCAAATGCTTGGGGTCAGTAAGATTTATTTATTTATTTACTGACAAAGAAGTCAAAGGCTGCATTTATTTAAAAATAGAGTAAAAACAGAAATATATTGAAATTTCTATTTTAGCTTTCCATTTTATTATACACTATCGCTCAAACGTTTTAGATCGATATGATTTTTCGTACGATATTTTAATGTTTTTATAAGAAGTCTCTTCTGCTTACCAAGGCTGCATTTATTTGATCCAAAATTCAGCAAAACAGCAATATTGTGAAATATTTTTACCATTTAAAATAACTGTTTTCTATTTGAATATATTTTAAAATGCTATTTATTCCTGTGATGGCAAAGCTGAATTTTCAGCATCATTACTCCAGTCTTCGGTGTCACATGATCCTTCAGAAATCATTCTAATATGCTGATTTGCTGCTCAAGAAATATTTCTTATTATTATCATCAATGTTCAAAACAGATGTTCTGCTTAATATTTTTTTGTGGAAACCATAATATTTTTTTTCAGGATTCTTGTTCAAAAGAGCAGCATTTTGTTTTGTTTTTAAAAAATTTTTTGCAACAATTCAAGTCTTTACTGTCACTTTAAATCAATGTAATGCATCATTGCTGAATAAAAGTAAAAACCCCAAACCACAAATGTTTGAATGGTAGAATGTGCTCTGTATCATGTGCTTTTTGACAGTACAATGCCATGCTGTCAGCACTGCAACAGGATGTGAGTCTTAAAATGGAACCCTCAACTGAACGTACGTTTCCGTTTTTCTGGATCGAAGGTTTCCTAGGTCTATTGCACTAGAAGGCAGACATGAACTCGGCTCTAGGACGAAAACAAACTTGTTTTTTAGTGGAAAAGGGCGTTTACATGAAACTTCACACTCCATTCACTTTCATCCAATGCATATTTGAACGTGGGTGTACACCAACGCAAGCAAAGACGTTTCACATTTAAAAAATTTTAATTTAATTTTCATATAAACTACTTTTATGGTGCTTTTATGTTTTTATTTCTTGACAGGCCATGGTCACTATGAACTTGTTTTATGGTGTACATCTGTGAAAATTCTCTAAAACTGTGTGTGTCAATCAGCAAATGGATTTGGAACGAGATCCAGGGTGAGTAAATAAAGACAGTACTGTCATTTTTGTGTGAAATATTTCTTTAGAAGAATTTTCTAACCTGTTATATATGTCATCATCTTCCCCTCCCCAGCCCCAGTAGTTGTTTGGGAAGCCATTGATCTTCAGAAACTGTTCTTTGCTCAGCGATGACACACCACCAAAGTACTGATTGTATGGCAACCTGTTGGAGACAGACAGAGATAGAAAGTATGAGGAACAGTTGCGTGTTGTGTGGCAGTTGTTAGGTCAGGTGCAGAAGAAGTGCAGCATGCAGCTTGGAGTTTCTCTGCAGGGAAATGGCAGTGCACTAATGAGAACTGGCAGGGGGCCGAACTTGAGGCCGTAAGCATCTGCTGCCTCTGAGTTTTGTTGCAAGCTAGTCAGTAAAGGACGTGTCACTCGTGCTAACCCACACATGTGATGGTTGATATAGAGATAACCATAGCAATAATTAGCCGTCAGCAAACATGGATGGCAGTTTACACGGATGGTGTGAGATACTATTATCCAAACTACAGGCACTGTGACCAGAGATGCATTATCTATTACAGTGCCTAAAGAACATCATAATACTCCTTTGAAATAGTTACTTTATTTGTCATACAGCGTGAAATCAAAACCCATTCCAAAAAAAANAAAAAAAAAAAAAAAAAACAACATTGTCCAGCTTCCTTTACAAATGTTGCCTTACAACAAAAAAGAAAAAAGGCAACAGGATCATTGATCATCATTTAGGATCATTGTTGTGTTGGAAGGTGAATGACCTGCCCATCTTCAGCTGTCTAGCAGAGGAATACAGGTTTTCTAAACATGGCACTTGGAGTTCAGTCCAAAAAAGTCAATTTTGGTCTAATCAGATGTGTTTTTCCAGGTGTGTTTTTGCATAGCGCAAACGAAACAGAGTATGGTACTTTTTCAGGAAAGGCTTCTTTCTTTCAGCGCTATGTTTGGTGAAAAAAAAACGTAGCACACCACCCAAAACATACCATACCTACTGTGAAGCATGGTGGTGGCAGCATTATTTTGTGGGGGTGTTTCTCCTCGGGGGGACTGGGTGATTGGTAGGATTGAAGGGAAAATGGATGCTGCCAAGTACATCCAAATTCTTGAGGAAAACCTGCATCCCTCTGCTGGACAGATGAAGATGGGCAAGTCATGCACCTTCCAACATGACAATGATCCAAAACATACCGTCAAAAGAACAACGCAATGGGTTAAGGAAAGGAAGGTGAATGTCTTTGAGTGACCAAGTCAGAGCCTTGACTTAATTTTTCGATAGAAAATCTGTGGATGGACTTGAAGAGAGCAGTCCATTGCAACGCACCACAAAATTGATCTAAACTTGAGCAATTCTGCAATGAAGAATGGGCAAATATTCCCCAATCTAGGTGTGCAAAGCTAGTACAGACATATCCAAAAAGATTAATGGCTGTGTTTAAAGCAAAAGGTGGCTTTATGAATTATTAAAACAGGGGACCAATGACTTTTCCAACTCTGTTATTCTAGCTTTTCAGGTTTTTTAATTTATTTATTTATTTATTTATTTTTTATAAATTTTCAGAACTGCTGCCTTTTTCTTTTTTTGGTAAATAAAGCTGGAAAAAGGTTTTTTTTTTCCAACGAGGTATGATGATTTTCTATAGGCACTGAATATCTGAAAAAATATTTATGTAATATATTGATTACATATTTATTAAATATAATATTGTTAAAAATATATAAAAAAATATTGTTAAAAAACAATTAGTAGTTGACATTAAATTTTCAGTTTAAGCAGTGTCGTCTTGTTACATACATAATACACCAAAAATGTATCTAATATTTGAACTTTTAAAAATGAATTTGTTACAAAACAAAACAGGACCATTTCAAAAGGACTAGGCTAAAATAGTAACAATTATATTGCATTATATTTTAATTAGGACTTTTATTTTTTATTATTATTTTATAGAGATCGCAATAAATAAAAAAAAAGATTTCTAGTCAAATAAATATTTTAAATCTGAGCATAAGTAGAATAATTATTACTATTAAAATGCTGACATTTCAAGGACTGGAAATTACTGAAATTCTCTGATATTTCAAGGTTTTCCAGGACCAGGAGAATGTAAAATTTTAGCGCTGAGATAAAATCAGTAACAACAGCTAATCTACAGTTGAATCCATTTTGGTGTTTGCATTAAAGGGATAGTTCACCCAAAAATGAAAATTGTGTCATCAATGACTCACCCTCATGTTGTTCCAAACCTGTATGAGTTTCTTTCTTCTGTTGAAGAAAGAAACTTCTGTCTTCTGTCAACTGTTTGATTATCAACATTCTTCAAAATATCTTCTTTTGTGTTCAGCAGAAGAAACTCATACAGGTAGGAATGACCACCCAAAGAGTAGTAGTTCCATTTTTGGGTGAACAACCCTTTAATCTAGAACCAAAAAATTTGAGTATCACTTATCTCTTAATTTGAAAAGAGTTGTTATCCTGTAGTTACATTAGTTAATTTCGATGTGACATGAACACAGCATTAGATCATCCCATCCCTTCAACCACACACCCTCACTGACTTCCAAAAATGTGAGAGTATTCCAGAAAGCAGGTTGTGAGACATTCTGTACCTGGGTATATTTAAGAGTAAGTAACTTTCAGGGAATGTAAGTAGGCATAGCAACTACCTCTCTGAACCTGCTCCGGAACAGGTAATGTTCCAGGGTTAGTTCTGTCATTAATTACTCTTAATGACAGTTCTGTCATTAAATAATTACTCGCCCTCATTTCTCATGAGGGTGGGTCTATGTACTTTTGCGTCCATTCCTTTTCCTTTTTTAACCACGTCAAGAAAAACAAAAACAAAAAACAAACGGTAATTTTATTTTTAAATGCTATGGTGAATACCAAAATTTAAATTAAAACCGAATACACAAATTTCATGTGCACAAAATAAATATTGACTTCTTTTCAGATTTTTGTTTATTACGTTTAGCATCTTTATAAACCAAAATTAAAAAAGGACAGATTAAAGTCAAAGAAATGTCAATTTACAAGTTTTCTTTTGTAAAATTGTCATTTCTCCCACACTTTCGAGAGCCATGTCTCTGAAACATGATAATACTTGACTTGATTTCCACCTCATTCTCACTCACGAGGGGTCCGATACTGCCGCATGTCCAAGAGAATGATATATTGGCGGCAAATGCGACCAGCGAAGCAGGACATTCTAAGTGCTTAACGTGAAAAATGCTTAATGTGGCTTAATGTAGGCGATATTGGAGGAGCAAATTCACTACACCTTATAAGCAGCCCACTATGAACACAATTAATAACACGTTAAGCACTTTCCTAGAAAATAAAACAGTTATGAAGAAAACGCTTAAGGCATTAAGACACTGATATTAAATGACCAATAAAGATATGCAGACAAGCAGGTCAGGCCGAATATGAAGGCAACACGCTTTCAACATTCAGCGTTTTCCAACTATAGAAAACCGTTATAAACGCTTAACATAAAACTATTGTCCTTCCACTTTGTTTACGTTGCCGTTGTCTTAGCCTTAGATGCTGTTGATGACAAGAAAATGTGCGAGAAAATAGTTTCCCCTGGTTGTTGTTTTATTAAGCCACGTAAAGCGTTAATGTCCAAGCGACGCGGCCGTAACGCATTGCTTTCAATGAGAATTGAGAAATATTTCATGTCAAACCTCCACTGAGGCAAAGGGAATGGGAATTTTGTCCTAATGAAAATCACATATTAATTTTGTCATCATAACAAATGTTGGTATATTTTCAATTTGAACAGCATTGCATAGCTATGAAGTGACTCCTAATCCCAAACAATTTCTCAATATAAAACAATATAAAACACCTAACAGAGCCAGACGAAAAAGTCACAGTAATTTAGATATCGTTTTGGCCTTTATTCATATAAAACAGAGTAAAAAGCAAAATGACGGGATTGAGACCACAAGCGGGAACTCGATAATGTTAGAGCGCTAAACAAGAGGCTATAAGGTTTAGAAATTTAATGTTAAGGTTAAAATATAAATGTAAAAATAATAATAGTAATTTAACAAATGAAATTAATCAATGTCATTAAGGCTGGCTCTTGAAGCAAGTCATTCTATTGACGCCAGAGGAAAAGGCACTTTAGCGTCTGTGTGTATGACGCAAAACACTGGAAATTAAATTTAGCATTTTTACATATTAAAAAACAAGTTGTATATCATTTGTATTATTTTTCACAAAATAATAATCTTGCATAAAGGAAATTAGCTTGTATCTGCTAATTATACTCATCAGTGTTGAAATAAAAAACAAAGAAACCGCATTTTCCATATTTCATTTCTGGTTTAAAAAAGGAAAAACGAATGGACGCAAAAGTACACTGACCGGACCGACCAGGGTGAGTAATTAATGACAGAATTTTCATTTTTGGGTGAATATACAAAAACAAAAACATTTGTACAACAACTTGA
>RJVU01021200.1:2474881-2497979 GCA_003731715.1 Anabarilius grahami | reverse complement strand
TTGCATTTAAATACATTCAAATTTAAACAGGACAATTATGGAGGAAAGTATGCAAAAACATCCTTTTTTTTAGGTTAAAGGTCTGTCCAATATTCAAAAACGTTTTGATTTGGATTATGATTACGAATTGGTTGCTGTTTTGCATACAAGATTACAGTTTCTACATAATCAGCTAAACACAAAAGGTGTCTCTGTTTGAAATAAATGAGTAAACACTATTCTACATCAGGTCCTGACCCTGGTATGACGTTCTTCCGCATGTTAACTCTTGAAAATTACAAATTACATCCAGATGCTTTTGAAGTTCTGTCTGAGAAAAAAGCTGCCCGGTTCCTGCGGCAAACGCTAACAGTGGTGAACGCTGTAAAGTCTTTATGAAAGACTGCCGACATGTTACAAAAGAGAAGCACAATTGTTTCAGTGTGTGGGAGTTTAAAACCTAACCTTTATCAGATATAATTTCCTCATTACAGACTGTAAATACAAAAGGACACACGTGAACACAAACACGCCTTCACATACATCATACTCATATTACACAAAGCTTGTGCTGGAGGTCACTGGTACAAGCCGCTCCAATGAGCTACAGTTTCACTTTAGACAGAGCTGAGCTCTCAATGGGCCCTAATCTGAATCATGTGTGACGTCGCTAGAATATTCCCACCCAAACGCCACTACTTTATCATTTATCTGATGGTTTTATCTAAAGTGACTCATTTACTACAGGTCAAAGTCCTGCATATTAAATATGACCAGGTTAAATCAACTGCATCTGTGGCCTGCTGTGGATTACCAATGAAAATAAATGAAATTAATCAGAAACACATTTACAGTAATTGAACCCAGAATATTATTTTAAGGACACAATGGTGATAGAACATCCCTTGAGGGTTTGAGAATACAAAATTTCGATTAACAGCCCTGATTTTTTTTTACTACTGAACATCTAAGTTCAAGACTACAGATATCTTGGACAAGTTTGGATACCAAAGGAGGAGAAGGGGAATGACATCACACAGTTCCGTGCCATCTCTCTGCTAAGTGTGGAAGGCAAGGTCTTTTTTAAGATTCTTGCTAACCGACTGACGGAGTACCTCCTAAGGAATTCCTATATTGACACCACGGTGCAGAAGGGAAGAGTTCCAGGGTTGCCAGGCTGTGTAGAATACACAGGAGTGCTCATCCAGTTGATCCGTGAGGCAAGGGAAAACCGAGGAGATCTCGGTTATTTGTGGTCAGTTATTTGGCTCGATCCGGCTAATGCCTACAGATCTATTCCACATAAACTGGTGATAATAGCTTTGGCCACATATCATGTCCCAAAGAAGATCAAATTGCTCATACAAGACTATTACAGCAACTTCAGCTTGAGATTTACCTCTGGGACAACAACTTCAGCATGGCATCGCCTGGAGAAAGGCATCATTACTGGGTGCACCATATCAGTGACGTTGTTCGCGCTCGCGATGAACATGCTTGTCAAGGCAGCTGAGGTGGAATACAGGGGCCCTCTATCCAGATCCGGCATTCGCCAACCTCCCATTCAAGCTTATATGGACGATCTGACTGTCACAGCAACATCAGTGGCAGGATGTCGCTGGCTTCTACAAGAACTGGAGAGACTCTTTACATGGGCGAGGATGGTTTTCAAACCAGCAAAATGAAGGTCCCTGGTCCTGAGGAAGGTAAAAGTGGAGGACAAGTACCGCTTCAGCCTGGCAGGAGCCTTAATCGCTTCAGTGTCTGAGAAGCCTGTAAAAAGTCTGGGGAAGATTTTTAACAGCACCCTGAAAGACACAGCAGCAGTTCAGTCAGCAGGTAAGGAACTGAAAAGATGGATATCAGCAGAAGTCAGGTCTCCCGGGGAAGTTCAAGGCTTGGATTTATCAACATGGAATCCTTCCGAGGCTCCTGTGGCTGCTGTTGATATATGAAGTCCCAATAACTACTGTGGAAAGCTTTGAATGAAACATCACCCAATTCCTGCATAGGTGGTTGGGCCTGCCTAAAAGTAGCATCGCCCTTTATGGGCACACCAATAAGCTGCAACTGCCCTTTACTATACTGACTGAGGAGTTTAAGGTCACAAGAGCTAGGGAGGTGCTGCTGTATTTGAGATTCCTCTGACCACAGAGTCTCCTCTGCAGGTATCACTGTCAGAACAGGAAGGAAGTGGCAGGCACTGAGTAGCAAGGCTCGGTAGCCACACAACACCTCGATACAACAAGGCTCAGGGTAAAGAGAGACGTCAGCTGATCCAGGGAGAGATCCGGGCAGAAATGGAGGAGGAACGCCATAGCAGGACAGTGGCCATGCGCCAACAAGGAGCTTGGACAAATTGGGAGAATGCATCTGCCCGGAAGATCACTTGGAGAGAACTTTGGAAGTCAGAACCAGCAAGCCTCAACTTCTCTTAAAATTTATTCCTGTGATCAAAGCTGAATTTTCAGCATCATTACTCTAGTCTTCAGTGTCACATGATCCTTCAGACATCATTCTAATACGCTGATTTGATGCACAAGAAACATTTCTTATTAGCATCAATGTTGAAAACAGTTGTGCTACTTAAAGGGTTAGTTCACCCAAAAATGAAAATTATGTCATTAATGACTCACCCTCATGTCGTTCCAAACCCGTAAGACCTCCGTTCATCTTCGGAACACAGTTTAAGATATTTTAGATTTAGTCCGAGAGCTTTCTGTCCCTCCATTGAAAGTGTTTGTACGGTAGACTGTCCATGTCCAGAAAGGTAATAAAAACATCATCAAAGTAGTCCATGTGACATCAGTGGGTTAGTTAGAATTTTTCGAAGCATTGAAAATACATTTTGGTCCAAAAATAACAAAAACTTCTCTTCCGGGTCTGTTGTCAATCCGCGTTCACGACTCCGCAGTGACGCTGCTGACGTGTTATCTGGTGCGCCCGAGCTTCGTTTACAGTCTGAGGGAGACGCACGCTGTATGACCTGAGGAGGGCAGCAATACGCCTTTGAAGCGTCTAAGCTGCCGCAAATCACACAACAAGAAGAAGAAGAAGAAGAAGAAGAAGAAGAAGAAGAAGAAGACGCACGCTGTATTCAAGCTATTCTACATTATTTGTATTTTGGTATTGTTATATTTTTTTAAAATATCACGGATGTCCTAATCGCAAAAAACAACCACGGCAACGTAAAAGTGCATTACCAACGCCGACAGATGGAGTCGTGAACGCGGATTGACAACAGACCCGGAAGAGAATACAATGCTGAATAAAGTCGTAGTTTTTGTTATTTTTGGACCAAAATGTATTTTCGATGCTTCAAAAAATTCTAACTAACCCACTGATGTCACATGGACTACTTTGATGATGTTTTTATTACTTTTCTGGACATGGACAGTGTAACGTACATACATTTTCAATGGAGGGACAGAAAGCTCTCGGACTAAATCTAAAATATCTTAAACTGTGTTCCGAAGATTAACGGAGGTCTTACGGGTTTGGAACGACATGAGGGTGAGTCATTAATGACACAATTTCATTTTTGGGTAAACTAACCCTTTAATATTTTTGTGGAAACCATGATATTTTTTCCCAGAATCCTTTGATGAATAGAAAGTTCAAAAGAACTACATTTATTTGAAATATAGTCTATAAAATATATAAAACATATATTTTGTCACATTATAAATGGCTTTTAAAAATGTAAGTACTAAAAAAAAAATCTAACTAGATTATTTTCTCTATATTTGAAACTTGATGAATGCAAACCAAAAGATATATGTTTATGTACAACAACTGGTGAAGCTTGGGATCGGTACAAAAGGCATCCGTTTCTTTATCTAAAATGGACTCCAAGGTCATTTTCAAACCTGTAGATCGTTTGCTTTGTTCCGAAACAGGGAGTTAATTTGTAACAATGTAGCATTTTCTTGTTGGTTCAGTTTACTTTCACAAGGCAACATTTTCAAAGCGTATCAAAATGTGTTTATGCAAGTCACATGTGAGTAAAACCGTCCTCTTATTGGTCAGAGTTTCCTCTGCACCATCCATCAAGATTGATTGACAAGTTCGCTCTGTGATTCATCATAATAAGGCAGTAAACACGAGAAGTGCCAGTGATACAAAGGTCCAGTCATCATTCAAGAAACAAATTATATATATATACATATATTATATATACACAAACACACACATACACATACACACATATATACATATACATACATATATATATATATACACAGCTCTGGAAAAAATTAAGAGACCACTCCAAGTTCAGAAATCAATGTTAAGTGGTCTCTTAATTTTTTCCAGAGCTGTATATAATTCACAGCAATTACACAATATTTTAAGATAAAGAGGCGCTCTTTGGTTTTCAACTGCGATAACTAATGTGCTTACTTACAGAATCAGACACTGCTGCTTTCTTTTTATATAGCACATTATTCCCGTTATTAATTATGATACTGCTTGGTTCATTTGTTGGTCTGTTGGGTTGTTTTTCTCACCTCAACCGAATGGCCCAAGAGTTACGTTTTCAATTGGACAAAGACTACCTCGTTCAATCGCGGAACGACTGTTTTGGTGCGGATTCAAGTGTGATTGCCGTATTCATATATGCCTAAGCAAACCAAACTAAGGGAGAAACCGAGCCAAGAGTGAAAATGCCCTAAGATCTAATTGGATGAGCCACAATCAGTCTTACAATCAGTTGAACCACAATCTCATTTTGACCAGTTTGGGACATGTCCTGCTCTGTATTTTCACATTACTGCATGTTTCTTTGTCACATTCAACATGTAAATACTATAATCCAGTCCCTGCCATGCAAATATGTACACCATAGTATATACATTTGCACATACAGCCGACATGATACTGCATATCTAACTCAAAGAAAACTTCAGTACTATGTCCAAACAAACCATGGTACTTTTATATTAGCATGTGCATTTACAATTCAAATAAATATAAGAGCATACTGGCACATTCTGGAGGCTGAACACCATTAAGCCACGACATGAGACAACATTCAACAAAAAACAGAAATACCTGAAGCCAAACTTGTCCATAGACACAGATAGATGCCTGGGCTGATTATAGCACTTGTAGAAGTTGCGGTCATCCATTGGAATGAGGTCAACATCGCTGAAGACAAAACAATCATAGTCATACTCCTTCAGAGCCTCCGCGTAACCAATGTTGAGGAGCTTGGCGCGATTGAACGTCTCCTCGCCTCCCTGCCATTAAGGAAAGAGATGATACCAAGAGAGGATGAGGCCAAGCTGCAAAATACACATTTAATGCAAATGAAATCACATTTAAGAGAGTGGTGGAAATGTCATAAAATGTCTATAAAGCATGACCTTTCATGCCCTAAAAAAAAAGCATCTTTGATGCTTTTCTGTACATTCTGTGTATGGAAGGTATCAGTTTAATCTTTCACAGTATGGTTGTCAGATAACAGGAAATATAAATGAAACAACTGACAAACAAGCTTTTCAAGCCTACATTTCCTTCTCTGAGTGAACTTTTCAGTAGTGCACGACGTTGTTGTTTTTGACCTGCACTGGTCTGATTAAGCTGATATTGAAAGCAAATCATTTCAGGGGAAATGTTTTATAGTATACACTTACTTATGCAGGTTTTGAAAGTTATCCATTATTTAAAAGTAGTTTAAAGAAGCCATCTTTTCTACTGTAAATCAAATACATAGGAACTTTATGCTGTTTAAAAATAAAGTGCAAAATTATAGATTTAAAAATAAAAATATGATTATTAAACAACAACTGACTATCATATTAGTTAATGACCAGAAAGTACTGTAAAACTTGTAAATTTAAAGTAAAAATAATGGGTTGCCAGCCACAGGACTACTACTGTAAACAACATTTACAGTATAGTACTGTTATAACCAAATATAGTATCCTGCTGTAATATGTATTTTACAGTATTACACTGTCTAAAGCAATTCATTGCATTTATACAGGGGAATACTGTTATTACTGCTTTCAACCTGTACTTATATTGAATTTGTAATTAAATAATTTAAAATATCATACTTTATGTTATTTGTTATGACAAAGGAAATGGAAAACAGCATACTCTGAGTTTTAAAACATTTATTTTTTTAAGGAAAAAAGTTAATATTTAAAAAAAACATTTAAAGTGCAGTTAACAGTTATCAATAAACAATACAGCAAAATTATTTACTTCATAGACCCTTTTCACATTTCTGGGTTTCTCAGAAGCCTAAGTCATCATAGTTGGGTAAACTTTTATAGCGGTGAATGAGAGACTTCATTAAATATATTTTTTTGTGTTTCCATTTGCATAAACAGCAAAAGAAACAACTTTCAAAACGAGGGGAAAAAAATAGAGAGCGATTGATAATGGCAGAAGAGAGAAAGATGTCATTTTTACCATCACTCCCATAGCTGCCGTATTAGAAACACCCTCACAGCAGCGTTAACTAGTTTTTTGTAATCTGATGCAAATGTAATATAATACTTAGTATAAAGTTATAAATGTATGTGCATTTTTTTAAATGAAAATATGAAAAACCTTGCAGGATTTACGATATTGATTATGATTGTTAAAATGCATTAATCACAGCCTGTGAAAAGGGTCTATTCTCCCAAATGTGGACTAAAGACTGATAGTTCAAGTTTATCAAAAATATATTTCACAGTACTGCTCTTCTTTGCACAACGTTGCCAGTCTTGGAAGTCACTATCCCTTTCTTGGTTCTTGAGCCATCAGATGATTCAGCCTGAAATGACCAAAAAAAAAAAAAAAAAAACACGTTGTCAACCGTTTCCAAAGCAGGTTGTAAGAATAATGTATGGTCACTTTTGCCTGTACCGTGCCTATACATAAATGTTATTGCATGAAGCTTTGAGAGCAGAGTTTACTCAGGACTTAACAAAAGTGTGAAAAAAAAATTTAACGTTCCAAGGTCAAACCATTCATGAAAAAAAAGAAACACGAACGAAAAGCACCAGAAAAGATTGACTTACCATATACACAGACGAACAATCATTTATACATCTTCTCACGCTCCAATTTCCAGTTATTCTTGTCACAGGCACAAATGTTTTGATTATTCTGGCGAAAAATTAGTGATGGGGAGTCAACTTAGAAAAAGTCGATTCCTCGACCCTTAGTGTTAGAGTCGACTCCAGCACAGGAATCGACTCTCGTTGTCGACTGTTGCCGTGTCTAAAATCATTCACTCATGCGTTAGAGAGCTGGAACTGTCGCAGAAACAACGTCACAGTCACGTAGTTTTATCCTATATGTAGCTTATTTACAATTAAATAACAGCCAATTACTTCTTACAATTACTTACTACAACAGCTTTGTAGTTTCATCAGTTTTATATTAATTTGGTTTGCCATGGTATCCTAATTTTTAATAATAATTTGAAAAAACTGGCAACAAGAATAAACATTAATAAGCATACACGGGGCCTAAAATTAACACTCGCCAAGCACCAAATGAGAGTAAAAAATTGGCGTTGGCGAGTATATGAAACCGTGTCCATCTCCAGTGGGCTGGTAACAATTTTATTAAATCTAAGAATGAAAAATTGTGAGAAAACTAATATGAACAACGCTTGGGACAGTACATCATCACAAAAGATTAAGCCATGCCAATTTAAATATTCCAGCTCAAGACGACACAAAAGGGAACTCAATTCTTTACTCGCACGCAGTGCGAGAAGTTTTCTGTTTGCAAAAATCCTAAGCGCTTGCCCAGAAAGCTAAAACTGAGCTGTCTTACAGGAATACTAAACTGAGCTGTCTTTCAGGGCTTCTTGCGCTTAGACATATTAAAGTAAAAAATTATTTCAAAATGCCTGTCTTGGCAAGTATCCTTCTGGCGGCACGTGCTGCAAGATGGCCGAACAGCACTAGGCTCCTCACAGTCAGTTGTGTCTTAAAGGGTTAGTTCACCCAAAAATGAAAATTCTGTCATTTATTACTCACCCTCATGACGTTCCACACCCCTAAGACCTTCGTTAATCTTCGGAACACAAATTAAGATATTTTGGTTGAAATCCGATGGCTCAGTGAGGCCTTCATAGGGAGCAATGACATTTCCTCTCTCAAGATCCATAAAGGTACTAAAAACATATTTAAATCGGTTCATGTGAGTACAGTGGTTCAATATTAATATTATAAAGCGACGAGAATATTTTTGGTGCGCCAAAAAAATGTGTAACAGTATATTGGATCCATGCAGCTCTGACAGTTTTATTCAACCGCTTACACACATTTTCAAAACGTTGCCTCTTTTTTTCAAAACTTTACACACAAATCCAAGAAATGCACACACAAAATGCATAACGCCTCACATCTCTTGCAAAATGAAGAACTGCATTCAAAATATCACGAACATCTCAAAAGCAAACATTTGTCCTACGTTGCAAACACCCTTGCCATAATATCCTATTTTTGCATATATCATATACACACAGTTATTCAAAACCTAAAGCTCTTCTTTCATGAGCTCCTTTGTACATTTCTGTACAAGATTGAAAGTAATTGGCAGAAAGATGTAAAAAAAAAAAATACAGTAAACACGAAAGCAAGATTGAAACCAAACTATTTTTTTACTGTAAGCATTTGTGGTTGTGAATACAGCATTACACAGTACGAAAGTAAAGAAATACATCAACCATGTGTAGTTTGACAGAAACAATAACTGTGTTTGGAAAAAGGAAATCAAGATACTTCCTGTTAGATTTGTGTGTTACATAGAGAATTATGTTTTGTGTTTCTTAAAAAAGTGTTTTATGAAGCTGAAAACTAAGTTGAAGGCAGAGGATTAGTGTGGTTTTGCAGATTTGGTGAGTGGTTCTGGTGTGAGTGTCAGGTTTCAGAAATTGTGTGACAAGGATTTTGTGTGTAAGCAGTTGAAAAAAAATAAAGTGACAGCAGTCTAATATTCCTGCTGCTGTCTGTGTTTTTAATGTTACTCAAACAACAAAAGACAAAGAATCACTCATTGCTCTTGACTGAATTAATATTAATATATTAATGGCCAGTAAATTTTAAAGTCATGGCCATTGGCAGGTGTGGCAAAAAGGCCCTGACTGTACATTACTGTATGCATTTAGACTAGATATTATTTTTAGTATCTTGAACGTAATCCCTCACTCAAACATTTAGATGAATTAGATGAATTAATTAAAAAAACATTACCTTCTCTCTCATTTATTTACCTCTGAAATAAGATTTATCCAAGTCTTTTTCTCTTGACTTTTGCCTCTTTAAAATTAGGTCATCATTTCAAGGTAAAGTCATCTCTAAACCAGACTAATATGGGCAGTCATGTTAAAAGTGTGTTGTTTAAATAAAGGTAGTTTTAGGCTTTAGTCAGGAAAAATAATAGCCTACATTTAGTGTAATAATGACGACAATCATGTATTCTTATTGCCGACCCTGTTTTGACAAAGTAAATGGAGAAAAAGAGTCGATTCCGGGAGTCGCTCCTACAGTGAGAGTTAGGAATCGGAGTTGACTCCGAAAAACACTGAATAGACGCTTGAAAAGCAAACCAGCACTCACAAAAGCTTAAAAGTACACACCAATTCACTCAAACGTCTTTCACTCAAATGTCTATTAGACATAAAACGCATTGGGAGAGAAGTTAAAATGTATTTGATTGATGTAGAAACTTGAAATGAGCATAGAAGAAATCTCAATCCCATAATGCAATGCCTCTACAGTAATGATACTGCAACTACTTTTTTAGCCTTTTTGTGGAAGATGACTTGAATTTAACATATTTCCTTGCTCAACAGAAAAGAACGCCATGGTTGGCGATGATAAATAATGAACTAGCAGTTTTAACAAAAATGGACCATGTTAATCATAGTTTCATCCAAAACATGCTAGTTATTGTTATTACAATAAAACTAATGTGGTATTTGCCACCACTGCCATTTAAAAATAATCATAAAATAAACAAAAAGACAAAGATTTTGAAAGCTTCTAAGCACTGTGGTTGTAGAAGATCATATAAAAATTAAACATTAAATTTTACAAACTGGGAATTGCGAGTTGATGGAAAAAAAAAGTCAAATTATAAAATCTAAAAATAAAATAAATCATTTTAAAATAAAAAGAATCAAAATATAACACTTACTAAAATATTTTAATGTTTTATTTGTTTACCTGCATGTCATATGACTATTAAACAACATCAGAGAACTGCAAGTGATAATGCAATGTGTTAAATTATTGAAATTATTAAATTTCAGGGAGTACTTCATGTAAATATTTGAGGTCAAAGGGGTTTGGCTGAGAAAAAAAGGTCTTACAGTCCTAAAAATAACAGTAGTAAATGTGACATCTTCAATGGTGGAACTATGGTTACCATGATACATTTTTGTAAAGAAGATCATGAAAAGTCCAAATTTCAAGGCTTTGGGCCTTGACTCATGATTAATGGATGCGATCTCTGTCTAGAGCCCACCTTTTCTACATCTGAAGAGCATTACAACAGCACTTGAGCTCATGGAATGAAATTTAATGAGGGTGGAGCCTCAGGGGTGCAGAGCTATCTGTTATCCCCCATGACCCAAAAGAGAGTAGCCATCCTCTCTTTTATAACACACAGGAAACTCAAACAAGCTGCCCTGAACGAACTGAGGTGTGCTTGTTCTAGTGGAGCAGACGACATCCATGATTGATTCAGAAGATGTGACCTGTGCATTCAGAGTGAGACTCCGCTTTAAATAACTAGATTGTCTTGTTCTACGGCTATCTTTTCAGTCAACATAATGTAGCGTTCTCACATGTCAACACCCAGATCTGATCGTCGGCCTGCAATGCGTCACTGGAGGATTCATTCACTTTTAAGGGAGTTTAAAAAAGCAGACTAAAAAAAGTAGGATTAAGACTCTTGAGGAATCAAAACACAAAGGACTCAAAGTGAAGAAGAGCTTCATTGTTCATATAGACAGACAGACAGACAGACAGATGAATAGATAAAACAATGGATGGATGGATAGATAGATAGATGAAAGATAGGGCCTGCTTTACAGCAAAGAAAATAAATACAGGCTAATCAATTAAAAGAACAATTCTGTAATTACTTTCTTTTTCATTCAATAATTTTGTTGTGTGTTGACAGAAAAATTAACAGCATATGGGTGACTAATGATAGTCATTTTTGGATGAATATTAGTTTTCATCAGTAAATAAACAGATAAAGAAGAAAATAAATGAAAACCAAACTTTTAAAAAGTCACCAGTCTTCCAAAAAGATTATATAAAGTGATCAAATTACTCTTTTGTAATACAAAACATAGCTATTTTCGGCACAAAACTGCCATCCATGGGAAATGAGGAACTTGAGAGAGTGCAAACAAGGAAGGAAAAAGAAAACGACAAAGAGAAAACAGATAATCAAGAAGCCAACATTACCATTCGTCAGACGCAGCCAGTGAAGTAGTGTGATTGGCCAGAGAAAGAGCAAGCAGACGTCTCACCTTTTCCTGAGTGCAAGGGCCTCTGAAGCGCATAAAAGGGTTTTTGGTTTGAACAGGAACAAGGGAAGGAATGTAGTATGGACGGGTGAAAAAAGAAATGCAAGGTGTAGAGAAAAGAAAGGGGGTGGCAAACAAAGCAAGAGAATAATTAGAAAGAACAATCATGTAACACTTGAGAAAACACTCAGAGAAGACCGCCAACAGGTCCAAGACCTTCTTGGCGAGCATATTAGGATGCTTTTAGTGAAAGCCGCAAAGAATGATACACATTAGTCTTTTCATTTACTTGGAAAATTCCAAAACCACTGATAGTTGACTGTTTGAAATGGACTCAATGAAGACATCTGTTCTCCGTGTGTCCCAAATAAAAGAGACAAGAACCGCAGCACTCGGTCTCACCTCGTTCCAGTCTGAATGTCATGGGCATTAACTGAAATGATGACAACAGGCCATTCAACTTTTTTTGAAAGGACGCCCAACCTCAACCAGCAGCTGTCTCTACCACAGTCTGGGGAACTACTGTGTAATGTACCTTGGTTTAGCACTGATTAGCTGTACTCTCTTCCAGAATAGCCGAAGAATTCCCAAACTCAAGGATGCAACCAGATATTTATGGTGATTATGGTGATCAAATATGAATGGCTGAGTCCATTGAAAAAAAAGAAAAAAAAACACCATCCACTAAATATTCACTAATCGGAGTACTGGGAGTTCTCCAGCGTCTGTTCTACTCTTACACATGAAGCTTGGCATTGTGTATTGCAAAATTGGCTTGCAACGTTCCTCATTTGTAAGTTGCTTTGGATAAAAGCCTCTGCTAAAATACTAAATGTAAATGTATATGGCATACCTCCCTCAATGCAGGGATATTAATAGTCGACGAGAAGAGGCTCAGTCGACAAATTTAAATTAGTCGGTTGGTCAAGTTGTAGCCTAACGTTAGCCACTTTATATTGGCTGCTCTCTCTAACTAATAAAAGACAAGTTGATAATACAAAAAAAAAATAAAATAAAATGTAACAATACCGGTTTTTCTACAGTATCAGTCAAAGAGTCATTGAGAAATTTAATTACAGGTGTGCTTATCAATCTTAGACAAATCAAATCAGTGCATATCAATTACATAGGCCTAATGCCTGTAAGCAGTGTCTATTTACAATACGTGCAAACAGCCCACCTTGTTGGCAGAGGCTATTTACACTAATTATTACAATAACTATTTACACTCATTATTGCCGAACTCACTTTACTTCCTTCAAATTTCAGATCGGAAAAATATTTACTTACAATAAAAATGAAAATATTTGAAACGTGGAAATAAAGTGTATAACGTATGTTTAATAATTAAGTATTTATTTTATTTTTCCATTTCTATAATTTAGATAATGAAAATGTATTAAAGGTGCCCTAGAATGGAAAATGTAATTTACCTTGGCATAGTTGAATAATAAGAGTTCTGTACATGGAAATGACATACCATGGGCCTCAACCACCATTGTTTCCTCCTTCATATGTAAATCTTGTGCGTGAAAAACACCACGGAAAAACAGGCGAATCTCAACATAACACCGACTGTGACGCAAAAGTTGGGATCATTAATATGTACGCCCCCAACTTTTGCATATACCAGCCCATGTTCAAGGCAAGCCAGTATTAATGTCGTGGAGCTTCACAGCCGAATCATCAGACGTTCTGCAGGTATTAAGAAGCAAGCAAGCAGTGACAATAGCGAAAATGGTAGATGGATCGATAATAACTGTTCATGATGCATGATATCATGATATTTTTTGTGATATTTGTAAATTGTCTTTCTAAATGTTTTGTTAGCATGTTGCTAATGTACTGTTAAATGTGGTTAAAGTTACCATTGTTTCTTACTGTATTCACGGAGACAAGAGCCATGTCGTTATTTTCATTTTTAAACGCATGCAGTCTGTATAATTCATAAACGCATCTTCATTCTTTATAAATCTCTCCAACAGTGTAGCTTTAGCCACGTTAGCCACGGAGCATTATCAAACTCATTCAGAATCAAATGTAAACATCCATAAAAATAATTACCATACTTACGTGATCTGATATGCTGCATCACGAACACTTTGTAAAGATCAATTTTGAGAGTTATATTAGCTCTGTGAACTTATTCTATTGTTTATGCAATGTTTAATGTGAGTCGCGAGCATTTAAAGGGGACACGCACTGAATCTGCGCATTTTTAATTACACCCCAAAATAGGCAGTTAAAACATGGTATAATAAAAAATCTATGGGGTATTTTGAGCTGAAACTTCACAGACACATTCTGGGGACACCTTAGACTTATATGACATCTTGTGAAATAGTGTTCTAGTGCACCTTTAATAAAAGAAACTATGGGAGTTTACATGGCAGAATTTAAATCAATTTAATTAACAAAATGTAAGAAACTAATTGAGAAAATAAAAAAAAAAAGTGTTCAGTTTGATTTTCATTTTTGGTGTAGTAGTTAAAACGATGTTGAGAATAATCTATGTAAAAATGTACATTAAAATAAATTACATACAAAATGTAAAGGAAATAACTCAAATGTTTTCAGAAAGTGTTCAGATGGATATTAGTTTTTGCTGTGGTAGCGAAATCAAAATGTGAAATGTCAAGAATTGCCAATGCAAAATTTTTAAATCTACTAAATCAATCTACACACACAAAAAAAAGCACAGCTAGGTCTTAATGTTAAAGGGTTAGTTCACCCAAAAATGAAAATTCTGTCATTTATTACTTACCCTCATACCGTTCCACATGCGTAAGACCTTCGTTAATCTTCGGAACACAAATTAAGATATTTTAGTTGAAATCCAATGGCTCCGTCAGGCCTTCGTAGGGAGCAATGACATTTCCTCTCTCAAGATCCATTAATGTACTAAAAACATATTTAAATCGGTTCATGTGAGTACAGTGGCTCAATATTAATATTGTAAAGCGACGAGAATATTTTTGGTGTGCCAAAAAAAACAAAATAACTACTTATTTAGTGATGGCTGATTTCAAAACACTGCTTCAGGAAGCTTCGGAGCACAATGAATCAGTGTATCGAATCTTCTGTTCGGAGCGCCAAAGTCACGTGATTTCAGCCGTTGGCAGTTTGACACGCAATCTGAATCATAATTTGATACACTGATTCATTATGCTCCGATGCTTAACGAAGCAGTGTTTTGAAATCGGCCATCACTAAATAAGTCGTTATTTAGTTTTTTTTGGCGCACCAAAAATACTCTCGTCGCTTTATAATATTAATATTGAACCACTGTACTCACATGAACCGATTTAAATATGTTTTTAGTACATTAATGGATCTTGAGAGAGGAAATGTCATTGCTCCCTATGAAGGCCTCACTGAGCCATCGGATTTCAACTAAAATATCTTAATTTGTGTTCCGAAGATTAACGAAGGTTTTACGGGTGTGGAACGGCATGAGGGTGAGTAATAAATGAGTAAAAAATTTTCATTTTTGGGTGAACTAACCCTTTAAAAGCGTTTTTACAACAGCATACTTTGAGCTACATTTCTCAAACTGGCCAATGACAGACAAATGAGGACTTTGAGAAAAGAGCTTACTTAGCAAAACACATGCCAAACTTCATGCCCCGGCACGCCTGTGTAACAAAGAGTTTACATTCCAGATGTACAAAAGGGAGTAGACTATGTAATTTGCCTAAAGCCTAAAGGAATGAGAGATATTACAAAACACAGCTTTAAGAGAAACTCATCATTACTGGTAACAAACAGAGCAAAAAGTTGAACTCAAATGAGTTGGTGTGTTCACCGGTAGGCCTTATAGTTCAAGATACAGTTTACTTTCAAAGTGACAAGAGCATTTAAATAAAGTCAAGCAGCTGTCAATGTTTACCTTGCTTTATCTGAGCCATAATTTCCATACAAATGACATATACAAACAGAGCTCTTGGCATGTTATGTTATTCTTCTTTGAAGAGTTTTCAAGAGAGCAATAGGTGTAGCCAAGTTATACATTTGCATTCGATCAGACTTCTTTTCTTTCTTTCTTATTTAAATGCTTACATAAATGCCTACACTGTAAAAAAAATGTTTTTTAAAATTGTAAATAAAGATTATAGGAAAAAATACTATTTAGTTATTCTATTTCAATGTATTACTTGCCATTTCTTCACAAGTATTTGTGAAATCTACTAGCAATTTCTAAGTGAAAACTGTTTCAAAGGAAATCCTACACCAATCATTTTTTGCAGTGTTAACAAACAAGCACAGATATTTAACCTCTGACTCAATGATAACATCAGGCTGTACCGCAGGCCTTTGAACCCTTGTGTGCTTACAGATTAAGCATTTGCAGGAGTTAACAGGTCAAAGATTTTATTGCACTGGTTAAAAGACCAACCTGATTGATGACGTAGATGCCGTAGTCCAGTTGCTGGCGTTGTAGGATGGGGTGCAGATAATATAGCCAGTACTTCAGATGCTCGTCACGGTTCCTGAAGGGGATGATCATGGCCACCTTCTGCTGGGCGATGCAGTCTGTGGGTTTAAAGCGCCCGCCGGGCTGCACCGCAGGGTTCTCGGACCTCACAAGGTCTAGGGTGACAGGGTCAGAGAACTCAACCCGGAGTGCACCCACTAGAAGAACCAAGACACAAATTACATGCTTTATTATGGAGACATAAATCTTATTTTCTTAACTGCAATATTGGGACTGGATGATTTTAGCCACTGGAAACCAACCAAACCATGTCTCCTTAGAGAACTCATTCTTATTCATCGCACTATGGTGGTATCCAATGACATTATCATACTACTGTTGCTCCAAGCAGCAGTGTCAATGTTGTCTGACAAAAGAGAAAGATATCCAGGACGAAATAAGAGTAACACAAAGATTCTCTTCCAATTTTTCCATTACGACACAGCGCTTCAAGGAAGTCAATTAATCAGCAAGCATCCGTAGATAATGTGAAATCTACCAAGTAATACTTATGCAAGAGACAAGAAATTGATGTATTGTCAATAAAAAGTTACGCAGAGGGGTAAATGTTAACATCCAGAGACTCGACAGCTGTAAAAACATGCTTTTGTTTTTGGAATCTGGACTGAGAGAACACAAAGTGACAGGTCACATCATTTATAACAAACACAAATTTCTCAGAAATACTAAACTCTGCTGAATAATACTACATTGGCAAAATTATTCTTTATTCTGTATTCTTTATTTAAAAAATAAAAGAGACTATTTTATTTAAAAACAAGTTAAACAACCAATCTAAACCAGTCAAGACGCACAGAAATGGGTGAATTTAATGAAATTGTATAATGAAAATGTATATTTTGAAAGTTAAGCCTATTTTCCGCTTACAGTTGTCATGAAGAAAATCTCACGGTATAAAAACAATTAAAAGTCCTTCATATTCTTTATGTAATATGTCTTTTGTGAGACTCACCCAAATAAACAGACAAGCACATAAAAATTTGAATAAAAAATAAATAAATACAATGGTTAACACCAGCAATTTTAATTCATGCTAACGTCAGCTAGTACTTTTTTATATTTTTGAAAGAAGACTCTTATTGAATACAACGTTCAATAGAACAGCAACTATTTAAAACAGTAATGTTTTGTAACATTATAAATGAATACGGTCACTTTTGATCAATTTACTTTTATTTCGCAAGGATGCAATATTCACATCTTTTATGTTAACCTTACTTACTTTTGAATGGTAGTGTATTATAGTTTCCACAAAAATTGAACATGAGAAATGTTTCTTGAGCATCAAATCAGCATATTAGAATGATTTCTGAAGGATCATGTGACACTGAAGACTGGAGTAATGATGCTGAAAATTCAGCTTTGCCATCAGTTTTTTTATAGACCATATATATTCTAAATAAACAATATAATAATAAATATATACTGCAACATATTTATTACATATTTAACTCCATTTGCACAAATATAGATCTTTAAAACAGCAACTCACCCAAGCGAGGGGGATTGTCAGGGCATGTTTCCAGCTTTCTCTCAGTTTTTGTGACATTAGTCAGAGATGGCGGTCTGATATCCTCTGTAGTAACTTTCTGTTCGGTCAGTTTCCTATGGATCTGAGGGCTTTGCTGATTTTGTACGAAGGCTTGCCTTGAATCTGAATTTCTCATATAATATATTATAGTAACAGAAATGTGAAGCAAACATAACACCACCACAAGAGAGCAAGTCCTGTGTAAAAGACTGAAATTCACAGCAGCATCCGGCATTGTAGAAATACTGGATACGCTTTTAAATATATATATCTATAAAAAAAATTTAAAAAAAGATAATAAAGTTATTTACAATCTAACCCAGTCACTTCCTATGTATGTCCCCACTTCCTGGGCTTTTGGAGAACATATACTTGTTTATATACTAAATTACAAGTTAAATTCCCTATCAAATACTGTTTTACTTATAAAAAATAAAATGTAATACATATATTTATTTATATAAATGTCTCAACCGATTCCACATTATCTTAAATAATTCAACAGCTTAGCTCAGTTCTCATAACACGCAATCCACTACATTTGGCTTATTTCCTTGAATTAAAACCACAACGTTATTACAACTAAAACTATCCAAAAACCGAAGTTTGAACTTCAGTCCCGATCATGATTGACGTTTAAACGTGTATGAACGCAAAAATGAAGTCCGTTATCAAGTTTACAGGAGTCACGAAAACTGAAGTAAAACTCTCTTTCACGTCCAAATAAAGTTAAACGTCAGCCGAAGGAATCTTCTTAAAAACTACAACTTCTCCAGATTCCCAATGTTTTACATGACAGATCTCCGTGGTACAAGTAGATATCGCGAGGGAGATGACGATAAGTTTCCGGACATATTCCAAACCAGCCCTTACCGTAACGGGTCTAGCTTTTAGATCTGTTGATATGAGCTGGGAAGAGCTCAATTCAATCTGGATAGACTCTGCAGGCGGATTTGTTGTAAATTATGACTTGTAGATTAGCGAAAGAGCTAGTTGCGTCATCAAATGAAGCCAGCTACAGTGAGAAGAAATTCAGCTTCAAAATAAAAGCATTCCGTGAGCGCATTTCATTTCAATTTACTCCCAGCACATTTATTTTACTCATTGGACAGCCCAGTAAAATGCTTTATTTGTGAAACAAGTAGGAAACACACCAGCACGAGTCAAAAATCGCTTGGTTGGTCAAGAAAACCCACTAAAATGAATAAAGAAATTGGGTAACACTTTAGAATAATGGTCCGTCATTAATAAGTAACTATGCAGGAAGTAATGCAGGACTAATGTGTAGTACTACATTAACACTTCAGCTACTACTATTAACTAATATAGAAATAGATAGATAGAAATATAGAACTAATCAGTAAGTAATATCAAATTTAGGACTAAGATAGTTCCTTATTAGCTAATCAATAATTAGAAAATGAGATTGGCATCATTAAGAACTAATAGGTAACTGAGAAATTGTAAAGAATTAATAGTTAATTACTAATCACAACATTAAAGTGTCCGAGATGTGAGCAATTGTCTTTTTTTACTCTGAATATAGTCATGAAATGCATCATTAATTACTCAAGTGTTACCTAGTCACTATGCAGGAACTACAAGTGATCAGGACCATTATTTTAAAGTGAAAAACATCTTTTTCACTTCAAAAAAAAAATGGTCCAGATCACTAGTAGTTCTTGAAGATTGTCCTTTTTTACTCTCAACGTGGTCATAAAATGCATCACTAATTACTCAAGTACCTAGTCATTCTTCAGGAACTACTAGTGATCTGGACCATTATTTTAAAGTGAAAAAGATGTTTTTGTGACTAGGTAACACTTGAGTAATTAATGATGCATTTTATGATTATATTCAGAGTAAAAATGATGACTGATTACGTCTCAGACACACGATGATGTTCTTTACAATTTGTCTGTTAGTTAATAGTTATTAATGATGGTAATCTCATTAGGTCATTATTGATTAGCTAATAAGGAACTATCTTCTAAATTTGATATTACTTACTGATTAGTTAAGCTTGTTTCTATATTAGTTAATAGAAGTAGCTGAAGTGTTAATGTAGTACTACTCATTAGTCCTGCATTACTTCCTGCAGAGTTACTTATTAATGACGGACCATTATTCTAAAGTGTTACCAGAAATTGAAATCCAAGAATTCAATCCATACTTGAAATCTACTAGGCCTATTTTATAGTGTGAATCAATCAGTTACTTATTCAAAATGCTTTCCCACTGGCATTGTGATTTTAGTATCATTGAGCTTTTTATTAATATTTTGAATTAGTTTTATCTTTATATTTTTCATTTTAATTTTAGTTAAAGTTTTAGTCATTTAGTTGTGTGGTTTTGCCAGTTTTATTAGTTTATTTTAATTAATATGTCTATATCGTTTTTATTTCGGTTTTAGATTTTATTATTTTAGTAGGCCTAAATTTAGTAAATCAAGTTAGAAATGTTGACTTAGCAACTACATGAGTTTATTTCAATTAACATTTATTTTATTTCAAGTAATGGAATGTTTTTATGGTTTTAGTTTTAGTTAACTATAATAACCCTGCCCACTGGTCACAGATGACTACTGCCATGTTTACATGTACTGTGATCATGATTTATAATATGAGACAATATAAGCAATTTTCTTAAAAGATTAGATTACAGACCCTTTACATTTTTACAAATACATACCAAATGGTAGCTCAGGGCTCCCACTCTTTTTCAGCGATCATTTTCCAGGACTTTTCCAGGACATTTTCAATTTTACAACAATGGGAATAAAAGACTGGGATTATGCCCTAAAGTAATATATTGCTCTCTAAGTCTTTAAAAGGTTTATTGCCATGACTTAAATATAAAATTAGTTTTTAATATGAGCTCTTAATCATACATTATGACTATGGAAGATTGTTTCCGTTAAAAAAAAAAAAGGTAATTGCGACTTACTTTTACTTTTTATCTCACTATTCTGACTTTTTTTTCTCGTAATTGCGAGTTTACAAAATTGTGATTTGATATTCGCAATAGAAACTTACAATTCTGACTTTTTCTCGCATTGCAAGTTTAGGCTATATCTCAAAATTCTAAGAAAAGTAGTAAGAATCGCAAGATATAAATTTTATCAAATGCCAGAAAAAAGTCATAATTGAAGGTTAGAATAGCGTGATATAAACTTTTTTTCCTTAAAATTGCGAGCTTATATCACAATTATGTAAACTCGCAATTGTAAGAAAAATATTTAGACTTTTTTTTATTTATTATTCAGTGGCGAAAACAAGATTCCATAGTTTATTGTCATTACTTAACTACTGATGCACACTTCTATTTTTTTGGCAGTAAGTTTTGGAAGATCATTATCTTTGCAAGGTGGACTTTTCAGGGTAAGAGATGGACTAAAAATAAACTCCAACACCTTACAGCTAGATTGCGGAAGATAAATTCTTCAAACAGTGGTACATGAGGATGCGGTGCTGGTCCTTCAAGAGTCACTCTCAATCTGTCTGTCTATAAAGCCTATAAAAATCTGTCTTGTATTTTACTACAATTCAGGATGTGATTCTTAAATGGGGGGCATTTTTTAGGATTCTTTACCTAACCTAAGTCTCTGAGATCCTGACACCTTGCACTTCTGGAGACTCCAGGTAGGTTGAAGTTCTGGAAAATGGTGGTGCTGAAGACTAAAGGGTTGCTGATGGTTTCACACATAATTCTTCACTTTAATTCTTAATTCTTTTGCAGTTAATGTTTTTTCTTCTCCACCTGTTTTTTTCTGACCTTGCTGACCCAATGAGTATTTTGCTGTCCAATGGTCATGCCTTAACTGCAATTTCTAGTATTGCATTAGTATTGCATCCTATTTTTTGACTTTTCAGTCTGAGATAAATCTCTTTTTGGCTCATTTTATCTGTAAAAGAAAACAAGCCTTCATAAACTAACTTCATGACTAAATACAAAATTAATAGTAGTTATTAAGGTTGATTGGTTTGGAATTGGTCAAATGTGCTTGGGAAAAATATTATCAGAAAATCAACTTGCTTAAAAATTAAGCAAAAAATTATGCATTTTAAGCAGTTAATAACATACTATAACAATATAATAACAGCTGCAGCAAGTTGCAACACAAGACTAAACATCATTGAAAAAATACTTCTCTCATGTGTGAAAACTCATCATTCCTGAGCATTGCACTTTCTGCAACTAATGGTGATTGTTTTAGGTCAGTGATAAACTCTTTGGTCTCGACTAAAGAAAAACCCAAGAACTTTAAAAAAAATAATTTTCCAGGACAACTACAAGATTTTCCAGGACATTTTACATTTTCTCTAATTTTCCATGTGTTTTCCAGGACTGGAAAATTTGTCATCAATTTTCCAGGTTTTCCAGGACGAGTGTGAACCCTGTAGCTGTATTTGTATAAACACATTTCACGCTTTCTTTGCTGGGCACTGGCATTATCTTTCGGAGAGGCAAACTAACTAAATAGTTCAAATGACTATTTACAACAGCCATGAAAAGGTAAAATGAAAATAAAATGTTCACAACCTCTTCTCAATAGCACACAAATATTACAGTGGGAAAAAAATGGTTATAAAAAATGAATGGAAATGACTAATATGTGGTGAACATATGATTATGTGCGAGTTAAAGATATATTCATAAGGTTTATGGTACTTACCAGCTTCTTTCTTTCTTTCTTTTTGTTTTTTCTTTCTTTCATTCTTTAATGCAGAATGGTAAGTGCTTCTCACGTAGATGTTTAGCGCAGCCTTGTGGTCAAAAAGGAATATTACACCATAATTGTAAAATACAGTGCCCCTAGCAAAACTTTCTTAGTTTTTTTCTCTATTGCTACCACACTTCAACTAATTCATTTGGCACAATTTCCAAAACCATTCATTCAGGTCTCAAAACGTTTAACACATTTCACCTGTTTTCACTAATATTCCAATTTTCTTAATGATTTCTAACAAAACTACAACCATACTTAACCATTTACTACGGTGGCCCAGTAGTGCACAACACAACGGAATTAAAAAAGCAAACATAAGTTCACAACACAACGGAATAAAGCCACACAACGAAATCAAGCCACAACACAACGGAAACAAGCGACAACACAACGAAATAAAGCCACAACACAACGAAATAAAGCCACAACACAACGGAAACAAGCGACAACACAACGAAATAAAGCCACAACACAACGAAATAAAGCCACAACACAACGAAATAAAGCCACAACACAACGAAATCAAGTCACAACACAACGACGTTCCCTTCATCATGCGCAGTGGTAGAGCGTCAAATCATTCACAGGTATAAATATGAAGCTATTTTGCACGTAGGTGATTTTGAATTAATATTTCATGTCGATATAGGTGGTTACATACTGTTAAAACTAATTGAGGTATTTATATTACTGCCGACTCCATAGAACATTGGCAAGGAAAACTAACTTTACCGAGCTCTGAGAGCCCCCAAGTGGTCGGGAGCATTTCCGTTGTGTTGTAGCTTGATTTCATTGTGTTGTGGCTTGATTTCGTTGTGTTGTGGCTTTATTCCGTTGTGTTGTGGCTTTATTCCGTTGTGTTGT